>CM034706.1:5853160-5865124 GCA_020142125.1 Phrynosoma platyrhinos
CACCCTACTTAGCATGCCACTTAGTGTGGTCTGTATCCTCTGCATCCCCTAGTGATGCCCCTACCATCTACTGGGAATACTACTGGGAAAGGCAGTTGCTGTCATAACCTCTCTGTTGACTTCCTGGTTGATCCTTTGGTTGCCCATGACAGAAAAGAGAAAGTTGGAGTAGAAAGACCTTTGCTTTGATTCCATAGGGCTCTTCTTAAGAGATCTCTGTCCCAGATGTCAAAACTCAGACCATGTAGTCAGCCCAGACAACCAACATTATCAAATATGCATCCAGATATATATTTAAACTGGTTGCCAGCATTCTATTTGTGTCACACTAGACTCCGAAAATTGACTAAGGATTGAACAAGTGCTCGGCTCTTTTCGTCCGTTGATTGACTGACAGGTTGACACAATGAGTTCCCTGTTATTGACTGCCCCTATTCCCTAGTTGGATAATTGCATGTTTCACTGACTCCTATACAAAGGTTATCTTCTTTTGTGCTGCTGTGCTGCCATGGCTGATGTTTCACAAGGCACATTGTGGTATGCTGCCTGTTTTTGGTTTGTTTGGTTGAGAACAGCCTAACTCTGACCCACAACAAACAAATAATTTCCATTGTCTTGGATGTCTCTTTCTGGAAAAGTCAGGAGCAGCTACAGAGATATATTAGAGGCTGTATCTGCATTGCAGAAATAAAGCAGTTTGACACCACTTTAACTGCTCTGGCTCCATGCTATGGGATCCAGGGTTTGTGTTTGCATCAGGGCTCTCTGACAGAGGAAGGCTAAATATCTCAGAATTCCACAGCATTGAGCCATGGAAATTAAAGTAGCATCAAACTGCTTTATTTCTGCAGTGCAGATGCAATCACAGTTTCCATCAAAAAAAAAAAAAAACTTGTTGGAGGAGCAGCCCTAGCCGAGGGATAAGCTGCATGCTTTGGAAGTAGAGGTTTCCAAGTTTGACCATAAGTGTCTCCAGGTTAGGAATGAAAATCTTCACATTGTTCACCATCACATAAAAAAAAAAAAAGGTTTTCATAATATATCCCCTACTTTGGGAGAATACAAAGATCTCTGCACAGTATTCTCTCAATATTCACATACAGGGAATAATAATAATAATAATAAATTTTATTTTTAGCCCGCCTCTCTGCTAGGCAATCGAGGCGGGTTACAGCAATTTAAAATAATACAGTTAAAACACAATTCCCTCCCTCCAAATATGCCCACCCACCCCTTAAAACAAGATTAAACCAAGAGTTAAGTTAAAACAAACAAACAGACCATTGAAACATTATGTTAAAAACCAGCTGAATGATTGTACACCTCAGACAAAGTAAGAAACCCATTTCCTATGGCGGTTCTGGGAATATTCAAAGGTATAGTCATGTTAGTCTTTAGAATCAGTATATAGACAGTTCTTGTAGCACCTTTGAGACAAACTGAAATAAAGAAGTTGGCAGCATGAGCTTTTGTAGACTTCAGTCTACTTCCTTAGATGCATTCAGGAAGTAGGCTGAAGTCTACAAAAACTCATGCAGGGAAATATGTGTCTTTTCTCCACATATTAAAATGGCTGGCATCCTGTCAGTAACATACACAAATGGATGTTTAGCTTATACTTGCATATGTTCTTCTTTCTTGTTGTAGAGGAAGGAATTCACTACCTCCCTCGCACAAACCCTCATTCCCCAAAACTCACAATTTTCCTGCATTCCCCCCAACAACAACATGGCCATAGGGACAAAGTGGACAAAGAAAGGGGGGGCACAATTGTGACTACATAGAGATCATGGATATGAAGAAGTTATGAATGCATGCCTCTAGATTTGTTGTTGTTGTTAACTGCCCTTGAGTTGATCTCAACTCATGGCACCTTCTGTTCTGCTTAATTCCTGTAACCCCTTGATACCCGTGGCCTCCTTTATAGAGTCCATCCATCTAGCATAGGGGTCAGCAGCTTACAGTCCGCGGGCCGCACCCAGCCCGCCAAGGCCTGCCAACCAGCTCCCACTGCTGCACACATCGCGGGCGCCATTTTGTTTTCCATTTTGTTTTCCATTTTGTTTGGTTAGGAGTACTGCGTATGCACAAATGAGTCACGGCCGCCATTTTGGAAAACAAAATGGCTGCCGCAATGTGCGCATGCGGCAGTGCGTGCGGTGGCGCATGTGACGGTAGCGGGGTGCAGCAGGGGCCGCGCACGCATGCATGAGCACACACACCAACATTTCCCCCCCACACACATAATCGGCCTGCGGAAGACCCGGGAATCCCCGGCCCAGCCCCAGGTAAGGGAAACTTGCTGACCCCTGATCTAGCATGTGACCTTTCTCTCTTCCTACTTCCCTCCACCTTCCCCAGCATTATTGTTTTTTCCAAAGAGTCCTCTCTTCTCATGATGTGTCCAAAGTACAACAGTTTCAATTTAGTCATCTTAGCTTCCAGGGAGGTTTCCAATTTGATCTACTCTAGGATGCATTTGTTTGTCCTTTTGGTTGCCCATGGGGACCTCAGCACTCTTCTTCAGCACCACATTCTCTCAAAGGAATTGATTTTCTTCCTATCGCTTTCTTAACTGTCCAGCTCTAACATCCACCCATGGTAATAGGGAATACAATGGCTTGTCTGATTCTAACTTTTGTGCTGAGTTGTATATCTTTGCATTTTAGAATCTTTTCTATTTTACTACTTCATTGTTATCAGTAAATTCTGTCGAGATATTATTTAGATCATATTTTGGTATAATCTCTAGGTTACACATCCATAATAGTGACAATAAATTCCACCCATTGTGTGTTAAGAAAAAAACACATTCATTTTTTCCCTACTCCTCTCATGGAGGTTATCTAAGAGTAAGAAACCCAATTACAGTATAGTGGACCAAATAATAACAAATAGTTTTTCCATTCCTATTCTTGGTAATTGAATTGATACATAATTGTTACCCTAAAGAGCCAGCTGCTTTCACTGTATAGATCAGCTGTAGGACACTCTGTCCATGAGACCCTCTGGGTCCCACATGGGTTGCAAAATATACTACCAAAACCAGGTAGGACTGGAAGTAATCTTCTGATTTTGAAAAAAACAGGCGTTTTTTAAATGATACTCGATGCAGGAGACCTCTACTCAGAAGGTGACTACCTACCTATAAGGCTTCCAGAACAGGAAATTCCATCATTTCTGTCATGGGAAGCAAAGTCTGGAGAATATGGAAGGGTAGGGAATGCAAAGATCACCATGGGGGAACTTGTTGCCCATCTTTACTGTATATTGTACCAGACTAGATTGGATCAATTTCTAATATACTATGTGCTGAGGATGGTGTATCTGTTTCTTAAAGTGCAGGTTCTTCATGAAAAAAAGCACTGGACTAGTTGACTTCAAGAGTGTCTTATTGATCTTATTGTTTGTTAGCACAAGTGGAGAAGCTGCAGTTCTTCAGATGCTGCTAAAAATTTTCAAGCTCTACTCTTGGCCAAGGTAATGTGGAAGCTTAATTTTCAGAAGCAATCTACTTAGGAACACCAAATACTAAGCAAATAAATAAATAAATAATCAGCCAGAAGTGATTAGTTGGTTAGTCCCAACTAGAATAGACCAACTAAATCAATTGCTGAATGGTGAGTCAACATGTACATAACTCTATTTGATTAAATGGCTTTATTCCTGCCACAGCTAACAATAAGATTTAGTCCCTTGTAAAATAGTTACACCTGTGGAATTCTATTTAGATAACCATGAACTGAATATGTCAGTTTTTTTTTTTAAAAAAAGAAAATACAACTGCATGTGTATGGGAACTTACAAGTGTTTATGATACCAACAGGATTTTAGGCATAATGCAACGATTCATCTTACGATGAGTTTCAGGAAATAAGAAATGGGTATTTTCATCAAGAAGTTAAAGCCTGATGAAATTCTTTTTGGTTCTTAGCTCTGTATTTTTCTTTCAGTGTGTGATCCTTGAGCATTAATGCACACAGAATTAAATGCTTATTAAACTTATTAACAAAGCAGACCAGTAGCCAGAAAATGTGCGTGGTAGACACAAAACATCAGTGACTGAACCCTGCTGTAAGTTCAGTAAAAGTTACCAAATATAATGTAATTATAATTATAACTACAGTAGTTACCAGTTCAGTGGGTAAATAAGATTTACCAGTTCAGTGATTCAATGGGTTTACTTTATTTGGGACCAACCAATGGGAATCCAGTCCACATCGGGTTTTAGTTCATCCTTATTGTATATGTGCATTCAATCACAAAATAAAGACTTGTCTTTCTCTATGTAGTAGCCACAGGCATATTAATACTCTTGTGCCTGACTGTAGAGTCCGCACTAAACCACTCTTGTCTCCATTTATTATACCCTTCAGTATAGTAGTGCTGACTTGAACCTAATTAGATCCCCCCAAAGAAAAATGGTTATAATTAGACTGGGCCAGCTTTGTAAAATGTAATGAGTGTGTTTAATTGGTTACTTCCCTCTCATAATGATCCCAGAATTTATGAGATTTAATGTGCAAGGCATGCTCACTGCTCCTTCCACCCTACCTCCGTTTCCCCATTTTCTGTGCAGCAGAGAAAAGTGGTGAACAGTAAGTTAGTAATGTACTAATTAATAGATATTTATTTTAAAATATGAATGTTGATTCTTGTCATCTGTCTATGGGCCAATTTACTGTCGACCTGCTGTCAAGGAAATCATAAGTTAATCTTGTGCTGGGACTTCTGCAGTGCCGATTCTACTTCTTCCAATTGTTCATCATTGTTCAGTGCCTTCCATAGAACAATTTCATTGGATTTTTCACATACTGTGGCCAGAGTACTGTTGGTGACAACTGTTGTAAGCTGTGCTACACATACAGATTAGTTTTTGTGGACAATGTGTAATGGATATGTCCAGATGGCAGTGGTCAGAGTGGAGTTCCACATGCACAACCATTGAAGATGTGTAACCCATCCAGATTCCTTGTGATTAGGCAGGCTATAAATAAATAATTTATTATTACTATTATTATTGTGGTGCAACCAGAAAAGTGTGTCAGTGTACATGTGCATTGCACATTGTGCAATGATGTGACAGCTATGCCCATTCAGTTTCTCACACCTTGTGCTACAGTGGTATTGAATATAGTGATTGTACAGTGCTCACATAGTATAACTCCATCAGCAGATAGTATAACTCCATCAGCAGATTATGATGGGACAATGTAACTCTTCTAGATGTGGCCTGATATTCCCATAGGACAGTGGTAGGGAACTGTAGCAGGATTGGAGGGGAGAATCAATTTTGTCATGTTAAACTGTGTTGTAGGCCCCACAAACTGTTGAAAAGGCAAGTTGGCAGTCCTGAAGACTTTCAAGAGAAGCCAATCAGGTCAAGGCAATGATCAGGAGTGCCTGTTATCAGCTTCGGCTGATACGCCAGCTGCGTCCTTTCCCGGAATAAGGGATCTTAAGACTGTGACACACGCACTGAAAACCTCCCGTCTTGATTTCTGCAATGCGCTCTATATGGGGCTACCCTCGTGCTTGGTCCAGAAACTTCAACTAGTATAGAATATGGCAGCCAGATTGGTCTCAGGAACATCAAGGAGAGACCATATAACACCAGTATTAAAGTCTCTCCACTGGCTGCCTATTAGTTTCCACACCCAGTATAAGGTGTTGGCTATTACCTTTAAAGCCTTCAATGGCTTGGGCCTAACCTATCTCCGGGACCACCTCCTCCCACACACCCCGGTCCTCTGGGAGGAATTGTTGCAGCCGATAAAAACAAGGCTGTCTGCAACCTCCCAGAGAACCTTTTCAACAATTGCTCTCAGACTCTGGAACAGCCTGCTGGACGAGATCCACCAGATTAAGACCTTGAGCAGCTTTAAAAAAGCTGTTAAGATGGATCTCTTCTGGCAGGCCTTTCTTGACTAGATTACCCGGCCTCAGGAGCCCCCTCATCCTGTGCTCTCCCACTTAGGATGCAGCCGCTGCTTTGCTTAACTTTGCCAGTTTATTGTTGTTCTTTGATTCAAATTTATTTTATGTTAGTTTTTTGTGGGTTTTTTGGGCTGTGTGGCCATGTTCTAGAAGAGTTTCTTTCTGACATTTTGCCAGCATCTGTGGCTGGCATCTTCAGAGAATACTGGAATGGAAGAGAGGGGGTCTATATATACTGTGAGACCCTGGGTAAGGAGGAGTGATTCCCATGTAAATTGTGTATTGTTCTGTGTTGAATAGGTATTGTTGTGTTGTTGATGGCATGGCTTCAGGGTAGGAGGATATACAAACAAGAATATTGTCTGTTGGGAAAGCTCCTGACCCTGGTTGGTTTCCCATTTGCATTTGCTGAGTGCTGATTTTCTTATTTTGTAGGACTGGTAGCCATACCTTGTTTACTTGTTTACTTTAAGAGTTTCTTAACCCTTAAAGTAAACAAGGTTTAGCTTCACATTCTTTTATGTTATTTAATTAAGATGTTTTAACAGATAATTGGTTTATTTTTTTAAAAAAAAGGTTGGGTGGGTTTTGTGTTTGTTGAATTGTATATATTGTATGGAATTTTAATCATTGTTAGCCGCCCCGATTGCTTGATAGAGGGGAAGGGTACTACTACTACTACTACTACTACTACTAATAATAATAATAATAATAATAATAATAATGGGATGGACAGAAATGGACAGGCCATGGATTCTGTAAAAGCCAACAGCCAAGGAGGTCACTAGTCACTAATTTGTAACTCTAGGGCCCAAAACACACTGGAGAAATAATCTATGAGTCCGCTTTGACTCAGTACTAGGGAATCCTGTGAAGTGTAGTTTTTTATGGCACCAGGGCTCTCTCATGCAGAAGGCTAAATGTCTCACAAAACCAGATTCCCAAAATTCCCTAGCACTGAGTCAGGGCAGTTACAGCAGTTTCAAAATGGATTATTTCTCCAGTGTGTTTTGGACCCTATGTATTTGTAGCTTCCTTAGTGAATTCCAGCACGTGTGTGTGTGTGTATCTATCTATTTGGGCTGGTAGATGCTGATGTCCCTTTTTCCTTCCCAAGTCTGCACGTTTTGATGAGATGTAATTTTATTGTTTCATTTGAAGACTGACAAATGAAAACTGAAATAAGAAATGGAGAGTCTTAAACTAAAATATTTGTTGTTGCTTAAGAATGTCATTCTTCATATGATCCTTATAATGCTATAGTGTTATAGCATTATATTCAACTTTAACTGCCATGGCAGCATCCTGTGGAATTCTGGGGTTTGTAGTTTAGTGCGGTCCAAGAGTTCTCTGGATAAGAATTCTAAATGCACCTCCCTAAACTGCAAATCCCATAATTCTGAGTGTGCTCCCATGGCACTATACTGCACTATATTCATATAGTGCAGTGCTTCTCCATTATTTTCTGTCACGCCCCCCCTAGGAAAGAAGAAAACATTTCGTGCCCCCCCGCGCGACTGTAAATAATCACATGGGAGGGTTTGACCAATCAGGATAGAGCACGTCGGGCTGCTACTGGGGCTGCGCTGGGACAATCTCCCTCTCTCCAGCCGTAACAGGCCCCTCTTTACGGACCCTCGCGCCCCCCCTGGGGGGCTCGCCCCACTATTTGAGAACCACTGATATAGTGTGATAAACTCATAAGTGTCTCAAAAAAGAAGTAATGATAATGTTAGTAATGTTCTGTGCCCATGTTGTTTTGCACAGAAAATAGCTTTTTTCTGCACAGAATATGTTTCTGCATATTATCTTCGGTGTGAAAAATGCTGTTTCCTGGGCATAAAATGCTGTTTTCTAAGATATTAGCCATGTGCAAATCTTGTGCAGAATAACTCCCAGCTGTGAAGTCCAAGGTTCTTCTTGCCAGGGTTTCTCAAAATACTAAAACCAGGATTTTAAAACCATATTTTGAAAATTTTTGAATTCTTTCCATCTGTATTCTTGTTGTTGCATCAGTACTGGATTACTATGGCCTGAATTCTTTAAGTTAGTTCCATTTAAAGTGGAATATGATACCCGGGAGTGTGATGGAGTCTCCTTCTTTGGAGGTTTTTAAACAGAGGCTGGATGGCCATCTGTTGGGAGTACTTTGATGGTGCATTCCTGCATGGCAGAATGGGTTTGGACTGGATGGTCCTTTTGGTCTCTTCCATCTCTATGATTCTTTGGTTCTAGAGAATCAATTGTTGGATCAATTCATAAATAAATCCAATAACAGGTCTACTCTACTTGGAACTAACAACATTATTCAGATGTGTAACCATGACCATCCCCAGCCAGTATACTCATGATGGCTAGGGTTGATAGGTTTTGCAGTGCGATGCATCTGGACGGTGGCAGGATGTGGATGGTTGCATTACAGTTTTATATGCTCAGCTGCTGGTGCAAAATTGACTATTAGTTTGCTGAGGCATTTCTTCTGACAGTTAGTCCCCAGTTGTTTTGCGGATCTTCCAAAACTCAACTAAAAGAAAGAAACATCCATTTCATAGTTGACTGTTGCCTTCTCTTTTGCTACAATCCAGCACTCTCTCTCCCCATCTTGCAATTTTTCTGCCTTGACTTCACAAAGCATTAAATCCAATTTTCTCTCTGAACACCTCTGACAATAGTAGCTCTACACCTCCCTGAGGAAATTGCTCCATGGCCTGGCTGACCTTGCTGTTAACAGTGCTTTCCTGGTATCAAGGTAGACTTTTCTATTTTCTCAATATTGTATGTATTTCTGTTGGCATTCTGCCCTTCACCCTCAGATCAACCCCTTTGGTTATTTCCCCCTTGGGATGGCCAATAAATTCAGAAGGACAGGACACACACAAAGGGGGAAATAATACAGGCATTTGGTGTGTTTTATGCACGCATCATGCACCTATAGAGAAAGGGTTGGGCTAGGACAAGAAAAGAGGACAATAGGGAATTAGTTTCTACAAAGCTAGGCCCTTGGTTCATCCAATGTATTATTGTCTACACCCTGAAAAGTTTATGGGACACATGACAACCTCAAGCCCTTTTTGTTGCCTCCAGTACATACTCACACACATTTGTGTGTGTGTGATCATTTCATTATGTTTCCTCCCCATAAGTGGTTTTATACTGGGGGAAGAGCTTACAAATCCAAAATCAAGACCTCTTTGACTCCCCCTCCAATTTCCAATAGTTAACACACAAAGAGGGAAAACAAATGTTAAGATACAAAAGAAAAGAAAAGAAAAATAATACTTCCAACTTTCCAACTTTCCTAGAACAATTATCCATGATTAGACAATATAGATTCTTCCAATATCTTACCGTTTGTATACTTCTACCGCTTAACTTTATTAATTATTAAAACCCAAAATCAACCGGTTACTTTAGTCTGCAATAAAATAAAATAAAATAAAAGTTTCCCAATCCTTTATAAAAGTTGCCAATGATTTTTTTTCATAATCAATGTTGTAAACAGACCTCTCTGACTTCCAATCACTTCCTCTTTTGAAATAAAGACCATTCTGGGCATAAAACAGTGCATGGAAGCCCCAAGACATCCAACATCAAGGTTATGTAGCATGAACCTTTGCTATGTGACCCTAGTGTTGAATGGCAACCTTGAACTACTGCTCCAGATATGTAACCAAATTTGCATCCTCGATATGGACACTATCCTTCTCTTGATGCAACCAATAATTCCATCCATAGGATCAACTAATATCTATGCATCTTCCATAGAGATGGGGGAACATCTAAAAGGATCCCCCTGTGTGCAGCCATGTGAACAAATGTTCACATTGGAACACCATCAACTGTCCTAACTATACAACAGGTGTTCTAGCTTGGCTGCAAGATGAAACAACAGCAATGGGCTAGAGACAGGGGTAGGCAACCTTTCCCCTTTAAGGGCCAAGGGACTTCAGCTCCCAGAAGCCTCAGCCATGTTGGCCAATAGTCCCATGTTGGCCAATAGCTCCTCGGATTCTGGGAGCTGAAGTCCCTCGGCCCTTAAAGGGGAAAGGTTGCCTACCCCTGGGCTAGAGAGAATGAGAACCCACCCCTCTATCATAAATGGTGAAAGTTCATCATGACATAAGATACAATAACAACAGAAATGATGGGCTAGTATCTTTGCTCTAGGACCAATTTGGTTAGGAAAAGAGGAAAAAATTATTTCTCCAGGGCTCTCAAGTTAACTGACTAAAATTGGTGGAAGAATAGAAGGGCTTGTGTAGGGATGCATTTTACAAGTTTATATTTTAGGCACCATTTCAGTATTTCTAAGAGGGGAAAATGCGGCCACCATCCATTACTCTCCAAAGGTCTGGTTTATGTGTTGTTTTTGTATGTCTTTTATGTTGTGATATATGTTTTTTTTTTTATTTTTAAACTAATAAAATTAAAAAAAAAAAAACAGGCCACTCCCCCCTCCGCCCAACATCACATGTGTTCTCTGGTTAAGTATTTTATTACAGAGCAGATAAAAGCCCCAGCTGTCTCCAACAATTAGCATTACCATGTTTTATTTATTAATCTTTGTTACTTTATTCATGGGAAAGGACACCTGGATGTCCTTCCCCTCACCTCCAAGCAAGAGCACTTGGGGGCATCAGGATGAATTGATGGAAGAGGGAAAATGCAAAGAAGAAAGACATACAGGACTTGGGAAGCCATTTCATAATTTCATCATTACATCATCATATTTTTCTTTCTCCTGTATGATTTTTAAGATCTTGATGAAGAAACCAGTGGAGCTTTCAAATCTTGCAACATGCCTTTTGTGCATTTTGGTTGACCCAATAAAGGTATTGCTGTTTTGTGGATATTGGATGTTATCATACTTTGCAGTATTACCAGCACAGCTACCCCTGGATATGTTTTAATGACTTCACGGTTCACAACCTCTTAGTGAGTTACAATAACACAAGTCCAACTTAATGGTATTGTAACCCACTTGTTTTGGTCATTGTGGAGGTCAGAATTCTTTCCTGACCATACACAACCAAAATTCCCCCAACCCACTTTTTTAAGTGATTCAACATGTCTGCATCACATGGTCATTTTTATGTCACTGAAAGGAGGGGTGAGTGGTGATGCATCCTTGGATGTACTGAAAGTCTCAAAAGGTCCCTGTAGAACCACTAGCTATAGAAAATTAGCTGGACACATCTCCAGTGATTCCTGCTGCCTTCCACACTCTGCAATGACATGGTAATGGACACATTGGAGGATCTGTGTCAGTTAAAAGTTTGGATTTTGAGGTGGAATAGGCTTACATCTCTTGATGCAGGATTCCAGCTCATTGCTCTCTTTTTTCCCCCTGGTGAGGAAATGGTGCTAGAAGTTAGAAAAACCAGGATATACTGCAGTTTTGGAGATCAAATCCAAATCCAGTTTATTGGGACTTTCAAGGGAGATAATGTTCAAGATCATGTACTGTGGAGATGGGGGTTAACTTTACAGTCGTGGCTGAGAATCCTGTTGGTTACTTCCAGCTAGAATAGGTCCATTGAATCTATTATTGTTATTATTATCATTTACTTATATAGCTTTACATCAATGATTTTTTTTGGGGGGGGGGCAAATTGCAAAATCGTCAACATCATCAATCATCATCATCTCAGAGTGGTTGACATTTTTTCTTCCTGTGGAGTATCTCACCTATTTTTGTTGAAAATGAGAAAGCTTGTAAGCATTCTTTAGATTGCTACACACATTTCCTTAGCCTTATCGAAACTCATTCACTTCTTTTGCAGTTTCTTGGATGTTTTGCTCCAAATCCACCTGGCCTCTCACTTTATCAAAAAGCTAGTGGCATATTTCCTTCTAGGTGGATTCTGCTTTCAAATATGAAAACCTCAGAGACTCAATCTCCTTTTCTTTTCCCAACACACATCCTTACAATTGCACTGGCAGACACTTGAGAGAGAACTCAGAAATTATTGGAAATACAGCTTTTTAACTCACCAGGTGCATTGAAGCCAGTTGGTGAGGAGACAG
>CM034706.1:5869422-5881356 GCA_020142125.1 Phrynosoma platyrhinos
CCTTCCATGCCTTTAGCCAAACAAACAAAATTGCTTCCAGGCATCCAGAAAAGAAGATGGCATCACCCTGAGAAGACCACCACCACCACCACCTGCAAAGCTTTCTTCCTGGTTAAGTCAAGGAAATGCTATTTCAGTATAAGTATTGTGATGTGATCAGTCTTTATGATGGTCATGTTTATGGCATGTATTGAAACATTGTTGAAATTGCACTGGTTATTGGCTTGAGACAAATAAAATTTACTACAGGGAAATTATAAAAAGCTTGCTGCTCTATTTTCTTACTGGTTGGATCTCCTGCACTTTGGGAAACCCATTTTTCCATTGGGAAATGAATACCTGACAATATTCTTTCCACCTCTAATCCTTAGTGCCTGACAATTATTTCCTTTATCACCACTCCTTCTATGCCACCGTAGTTCACCAGCCATAAGCCTGTGAGAAGATTGCCTCTTCTTCCTTTGAAGAAAGTTTGAGGCACGATCAGAGTGCATTTCATTTCAAGTCAAGAGAGAAACACGCTCTGTTCTGGGGCTCAGAGTTAATCCGTCGTATACAGAGCATATGGTTTCCCATATGACTCACCAGCTGGGCTTCCACAATGGAATCCACCACTGGAGCGAACACATGTGCCAGGATGATGGCTCAATTTGCTGAACTTTCCCACAGCTCCGTTTTCCTAAAGAAGATTCTGTTTTCAGTGCAGGAGACTTGCTAGTAAATATGATGAAGGCTGAGCTTTCCTTATACAGAAATTAGGATTAGTTCCCTGTTAGTGAGTTTGAATACCATACATCCCAATTTTTAGCTATCTGGAGGTCAGAGTTCTTTACCTACTGTGCAATGACCAAAATCCCTCCAAATCCCACCTTTTAAACAATGCAACCCCACCCCCCCAGCATTTCCATATTGTTGGAGCTAGAAGATCAGCAGTGATATGTCTAGCTATTTTCCTGTGGTTGGACATGTTGCAAGTTGTCATCTGCAGGGGTCATTCCTGAGAGGTTCCTACATGTTCTTGCTTTAGCTCATCCAGCCCTGGTGGCACAGTGGTTAAATGCCTGTGCTGCAGCCACTCACTCACAAACCAAAAGGCTGCAAGTTCAATACTAGCCAAGGGCTCAGGGTTGACTCAGGCTTGCATCCTTCCAAGGTTGCTAAAATGAGTACCCAGATTATTGGGGGCAATTCGCGTACACATTGTAAACCGCTTAGGGAGTGCTTAAGTGCACTGCTAAGCCATATAGAAATGTACTTGCTATTGCTACAAGAAAACAGTAGCATGGGTCTCTGCTGATCCTCCCACTCTTCAGTGACCATGGTCATCTTTGGGAGATGGGTCTGCATTACTTAAAAGGTGAGTTTTAAGGGTAGCACAAGGAGACGTAGCTATGGAGATGTATCTATATGCCAGAGGTATGTCTCCTAATGCAGGATCTGAGCCATGCTTGACTTCCTACCATAATGTTACTATGGAGGCATAACTAAGGACGTTATCACACGGGGCCCAATCCAAACAAAATCCACACAAAATCCCGACCGAAACCGGATTATTGGCCCATGTTTTCACACGACGTTGCACAGAAACTGGACAGAAAGTGGACAGAAAGTGGAAAAAACCGAGATCTTTTGAAATTCGGTTTCTTGAGGAAATGCAATTGCACGATGAGGGTGATTACGCATTTACCGTAAATGTGATAGCCAAATACGTATTGGGGAGCATTTCCCCATCATTACCCATGGTTCCTGTGAGCATTCCTCTATCTGTGCATGTGCAAGAGGCTCATTTCTACTACATTTACAGTTTTTTTTCTCTTGTGTGTGGACGTTCAATGCAGTTACTGTAAATTCGCAATGAAGGTAATGACGTTTGCGGAAACAAGGTTTATTTCCCGTTTATTTTGGGATGCCTCATTTCCACTTTATTTTCAGTTTCTGGCCACGTGTGACAATGTCCATAGAGACAAAAGCAGCGGCAAGGAAAGACTATGAGCACAGCTCTAGCAAACAAAGGAAGGAAAACAAAGTTGTCAGTTGCAATGGAAGACGAAAGCTCCTAGCTCTAAACAGATTATTTCTATAATGCCTAGCTTTCAGGTGGGTTCTCAGAGCCAACACCCTCAGGGAGAGGTGGCTTGGACAGTCACCTGCATCACAAAACTGTCCAAGACAAGCCACCTCTTCCAGGGTCACTTGGTTTTTACAATTGCCCTGAAACAAAAAGGAGCCTCAATGAAACACCATCATGCTTTTCCTGGTTTCTCTCCAAAGAATGTGCACAAGAGAAAGTCCCTCATGCCTTGATCCCCTGCATACATTTGCATGGGTTGGAATCTGCTTCCTCAGATGCTCCATTTTACAGCACTGTGCCTTTGGGCTGGATGCAGCAATTATGCGGAAAGTCATGCCACTGTGCTATCTCAAAAGCCAGCTTTTCTTTCAAAGAACCGGCAGAATTCCTGTTTCATGTGTCATGGGGGGGGGGGGGGGGGGGAGGAGCCATCATTATACATGCAACAATTTGTTGTGAGAAATGCTTCTGTTCAGGCGATACTGATGGACTAAACTTTTAGACTGTTGTGTTCCCAGGCTTTTGAAACCCACTTCATACATAATTAGTTCCAATAATCCCCCTACCATGTTCAAGGACTTACCTAGGTTCTTTTAAGTCTCCAGCCAAGGAATTTTCCCTAAAGTGAAATAATACAAGGAAGGTTTGGGCATCCACGCTTTGGCAATGAAGGAATTCTCAGTGATATTTGGCTGCAAAAAGAGAATAAAGGAAGTTGAAGGATGTATGTTAGAGTCACTACTGCTCATTATCTGACACACTGTCTTTTCAAATGCTGCCTTCCAATCAAGCCAGTCTTGCGAGACTTGGAAATGCTGCAAAACTTAAGAGTTCTGTTGAATAGCCTCTGGTCTTTGGGAGGAGGAATTGTTTTCGCCAGTTACTAATACAGCCACTGCTCCCTTTTCCTCATTTCTGGCAATAGTGCTGTGTAGCAAAGTATTTTCAATCAGCTGGGATGGCTAGCCCATCATCCCTAGTTCTATCTGTTCAGGTTGGCAGCAAACCTCCAGGATCTCAGACAGATCTTATCTGTTCCCTACCACCAGATACTTTGCACTGATTGAAATGGAAACTTTCTACATGAATAACTGAGCTACAGGATTCCTCTACTTTTACAACAACTAATCAGAGATAGGGATGGGAAGAATATTAAAAAAAAGAGTTAAAAATACCCCAGAACAGGTTGAGAGGAATCCTGGACTGATGAGAATCTTCACAATTCAAGATGATGATGATGATGATGATGATGATTGCATGTTGTTTTTGGCAGAAAACAACATTTTATAAAACAGCATCTATGTGCAAAAAAATATTTTCTGTGCAAAAACTGCTGTTATCTGCCTAGAAAATGCTGTTTTCTGCCCAAAATAACACTGTGGTATAGTGGTTTCAGTGTTGAAGTGTGATGTTGGAGACCAGAGTTCAATTTCCCATTCAGCCATGAAACACACTGGGTAACCATGGACAAATCACATGCTCTCAGCCTCAAGGAAAGGCTATGGCAAACCTCCTCTGAACAAACCTTGCCAAGAAAACTTCATGATACTTTCACCTTAGGGCCAACATAAATCTGAAATGACTTGAAAGCACACAACAACAACAAAAGCCCCAAAAAACTGCATATAAATTTTGCAAATAATGTCTTAGACTATGAATAGCCTTTGGAAATGCAAATAAACTTTGAACATGGGTGCTGCAAAGCTACTCAGTTCTATTTCCAGCACATAGAAACCCACTTATAAAAGATGCAAATCCCATGCTGAATTCCAACCAATAGTCACATATACACTATTTGGGTGCTAGATACATGATCAATTGTAGTGCTTCTTATTATAGGTTCAAGCAAAGCATTGAGAATGATCTGTGAGCAGCCTGCACACATTGTCTGAGGGAAGGAAAAAGGTACATAGAAGAGGGGGAAATATGAATGAACAATTGAAGGGAGCCAAGTAGTAATAAAAATGTGTCTTATTTAAAAACCACTCTTGAATTTTTCATCCCCCAAACTTTTTTCCTTGTAATAATACACTATTATTGGTTTGATGCCCTCTGTTTTTATACTGGCAGCAAATCATACACTGAAATGATTCCTGAGAGGTATGAAAGAACATGTTTATCTCCCTAGGGGTGTTTGTAGGAATGGCAGCTCAGTCATGGTGGAATCAGGCTTACTATATTACTGTTTATTAGCTCTCCTCAACACAAAAAACACCCCACACACAAGTGAGGGATCATTGCAATGAAAATTAAAAGCAGAAATGAAGTTTGATTCAGGAGAAAGAGCACCGGAATTGAAAGGAAAGTAAGCAAGAGTTCAGAGAAGAGGTTATCAACATTTCCCCAGAGGTACCTTATTTAAGACCTAAAGGTCATGTTGAGAACCAATGTGGTGTAGTGAGATGGGTATTGGACTAGGTCCCTGCCAAACAGGGTTCAAATCTCTGTCTGGCCATGAAACCCCCTGTGTGACTTTGGAAAAATCACATACTCTCAGCCTCAAAGGAAGGCTGTAAAATCTGGGTGGCCCCCACATTTTCAGATTTTCAGTGATACAGGGCTTATCTACACTATTCCAATGGACATCATGGCAAATTGTGGCAAGTGTGGCTTAAGCAGCCATGTTTTCCCCCATTGCAAGGTCACTTCACTGAAAAATTACAGCCCACAAGCCAGTTTCTCTTAATCATTGTAGGCCAAATGACTGCTCCACTTTATTTTCCAGAAGAGAGCACATAACACCTGTGCTAAAAGCTCTCCACTGGCTGCCTATTAGCTTCCGGCCACAGTACAAGGTGTTGGTTATGACCTTTAAAGCCCTACATGGCTTGGGTCCAACTTACCTCTGGGACTCCCATATGATCCCCCACGTATACTTCGGTCCTCTGGGAGGAATCTGTTACAACCCATGAACACAAGGTTGTCGGCAACCTCCCAGAGGACCTTCTCTGCTGCCGCTCCCAGATTATGGAATGGCCTGCCGAATGAGATCCATCTCATTACCAACCTTGACAGCTTTAAAAAGGCAGTCAAGACAGATTTTTTCTGGCAGGTCTTTCCTGATTAGTCATCCCAGCCCTATGACCTCGGCTATTTTTATCCCCCCGATCCTGCCACTGTTTTGAACTAAAGGGAATCCTGCTGCTGTGATAGTTGTAATATGTTGTTTGCTGTGTTTTAACTATTGTATGTTTTAAATTTTTTCTGGTTTAATTCTATTTTAAGGGGTGGGTGGGTTAGAATATTGATGATTATATGTATTGTAGGATTTTTAAACTGTAAGCATCGCAGAGGGGCGGGACTGTAAGCGTCTTGCGTTGCAGAGGGGTGGGATAGAAATAAATTTTATTATTTATTTATTTATTTATTTACTTGTCCATTATGCATATGGACATAACACATTATCCCTTTTGTTGTTACACTCCCTTTGGGTGGCCTGGTACAGGCAGGAATCTTGGCAACATCAATTCCTCCCCCATACACCTACTAAGTAGTTAATCAGAGGTGTACTGATACAGGTATACTGTAAATATCAACAGAAGTACAGTGATGTCCCATTATGTACAAAAATGCAGTACCCTTTTTAAAATGGTGAACAAGCTGCTCGAACTTCCTGGAGTCTTTTGAGAATTTTTACTTTGTAAAAAGTAACCTGGTGGTGTGATTCATGGATGTAGGATGTAGCCTACTCCAGTCTCAATACTGGCTCACTGCTCTCTTTTTAAATGACCACTTGCCACACCTCACTTTTGTGGTGGTGAAAATCTTTTTGAGAATGGTAATTGTGCATTTTTAACTCTTCTCCATTCAAATTTCATCAACCTCACATTGTTGTTTTTTTTTGCCAAGACAGTTCTAAACATCCATTGCCAGTTCTTATAGAATAGATTCCTCATGTTTTCAGATGAAAAATTGAAAACATAGCCTGATTTTTATTTCAGCTATTGCTCTGTGTCAGAATCATCCACTGCTTCCAAAGACTGTGTAAGTACATCCAGCTCAGCCCACCTTCTTGATGCATATCGAGAGGGTGAAGAAGTTAAATGAAAATAAATTTGTCTCTGCAATGGAAACCTCAAAGTTGTCCTATCAAATGTGTTCTAATAAACCCATAGTCCTCTGCAAAATGAACACTGCTGAGAGAATACTGGTAGACTTTTGGGGCTAACTCCTGTGACTAATTCAGACTTCATTGGAATGAATGAGAACAAATGATTCAGTTTCTTTTGACAAAAGCACTGCTGATTTCCAGGAGGAATAGATTGCCATCACAGGCAATTTTGAGGATGTAAGCATCGGGAAGCAGCTGATGTGAAATGACCTGAAAGCAGAAAATTTTACCTGGTAGAAATTCAGTCTATGAGCAAAGCAAAGCAGCTTCATTTATATACCGCTTCATATCACGCTGTGGGATGTCTAAGCGGTTTACAACTGTAGGCTCATTGCCCCCCAACAGTTGGGTACTCATTTTAGCAACCTTGGAAGGATGCAGGCCTGAGTCTAGCCTGAGCCCTGGCTAGTATTGACCTTGCAACCCTGTGGTCTATGAGTGTGTGGCTGCAGTAAAGGCATTTAACCACTGCGCCACCAGTGAGGAACACTGAGGAAAGAGGCCACCAAGGGCATGATATTCAAACAAGCATTGATTTCCACAATAATCTCCAGATTCTTCAAGGATACCAGAGTGATGTCCATGTCTCCAACCCTGACCATGTAGTAGTCTTCTCAAAGAAGCAATTTTTCTCTGCTGCATCATGAGGCATCCATCCATTGATCTATGATTCTATGATTCTATGATCATTTCCTTATCTCATCCCATTGCTCAGCCAGCACGCCCAGTAATGAGTAACTGACATACAACCTCTTCTCCTTCTACTAAGATGTAGTCAATTATAGTCATGGCTGTTAGAAGCAAAACATAAATGTGGTCCAGTTCGTCAGTGCAAAAATAACTGGTTACCAAAGAAACTAATTATAACAGGGGACAAATTTTCATTAAAAAAATGAGTTACTCCCGAGTGCTTGTGGAAAGCTTTTGATGAAAGGTAGCTCCAGAACTAGCATGACGTAGTGGTTTGAGGATTTGACTTTGATTCTGGAGACCAAAGGCCTAAGCAGACTGCCAGAAATAGTGCACATTAAATTGAGGCACTGCCCTGGCTCAGTGCTAGGGAATCATGGGAACTGTAATTTATTGTGGTACCAGAGCTCTCTGACAGAGAAGGCTCAATGTCCCAGAAAAAAATACAATTCCCATGATTCCCTAGCACTGAGCCAGGGCAGTGCCTCAATTTAATGTGCACTATTTCTGGCAGTCTGCAAAGGCCCCAAGTTTCAATTCCCCACTCAGCCATTAAAACCCACTGGGTGACTTTGAAGGAGTTACATACTGTCAGCCATAGAAAAAACATGATAGGTTCACTTTAGGATCACCATAAGTCAGAAATTACTTGAAGGCACACAAGAACAGCAAAAGCTACTATCTACTGAAAACCCAAAAGTCAGAATGGATAACACTGGAGAGCATGTGCATGTGTGTGGGGGACAGAGGTCAGTACACAAAGAAGAACAGTGTAGAATCAGTACATATGATAGAACTTCTTTTCACAGTTTTGTAAAGTACTTCATACTTTGAATACTGCTCAGATCAAATATGTGAAACTCTCAGAGTGCTTGTAATGATTTGTGGGATTTTAAAGTGTCTCAGTTTTTCAAAGAGCTTCCAGATGTTTTCTCCCTCATCTCCTGCTGGGCCCACCCTCCACTGCAATGGGAGAGACTTCTTGCAACTGCTGGCATGGATAGCATGGCAGGAGGGAAGGTTGGTGAGTGGGTGGGTTATTGGTAGTGATGAGGAGATGAAACTCGCTTGTGTGTTTTACAGTAATGACAGCCTACTTTGACAGATAATGATAACTTTTGACTCCTTGCTGTATTCCACAACCCGTCAATTTACTGGAGTGTTCATAAATATTGATTTTTCTAGATAACACTTTTTAAGGAGCATATCTTGCACTGACGAGTCTGTATCTCTGGTATCATGACAACATCGTAATGCTATATTTGTATTTCAGACTTCTCATTTGGAGGACAGCATGGCATCTTCATACCAGGCCACCATCAATGTTTTGCATTGGTAATGGAGCAATGGGACATGGGGGAATGTTGGCTGCTGACACAGACCATTCAAGGAATGACCTTTATGAGATAATGGGAATTCAAGGATGCAGTAAATTGTTTAGGCAAGACCACAATAAAACATTTTGCAATCTGAGGACAAGATACACCCTCAGTTCATTTACACAAGCTGACTGGACTCATAGGTGAATATGACTAATGGAATTGTGTCCTTTGTCCTACTTGAAAGCAGAAGACATGTTTAAGGGGTGTAAAACATACCATTTTGTATGCAAGACTGTGAAAGCTGAACAGTGAAGAAACCTGAAAGGAAGCGAATCAATTCATATGAAATGTGGTTCTGGAGGAAAATTCTATAGATACTTTGGATTGTCAAAATGACCAACAAGCCCTAAAGCAAATCAAGCCTGAACTCTTCTCAATATCTAGAATGGCCAAACTGAGGTAATCATACTTTGGCAATGAAAATATGGCAATAATTAGTAAAGTGGTAGACAGTAGGAAAAAAGGTGAACCACACTGCAGGTGGATAGACTCAATCAAAGAAATCACAACCCTCAGTTTGCTGGTCCTGAGAAGGGTTGTTGATAACACAGTATCCTGGAGGTCTCTCATCCATAGGATCACCATAAATCAAAGCCAACTAACAACAACAATGATACACCATGTGCTCTCCAAGAGAGTGGAGTGATCAGGGGGGCTTGGCAAGACTTAAGAGGAAAATTGGTAGGGTGTTGATATTCCATTGCTGTTCTCCAACACTCCCACTGGAGACATTTGATTCATTTTGACAAAAGATACGGGCAGGCCTGGAGAAATCACCCAAACAGCACAGATGATTCACTTATAAGTGGTCTTCAACAGTTACAGGAATCATCCTGATCCTCTGGAAGCCTGCCCATGAGCACTTGATCTACCAAGACCACCTCTCTGAAGATGTTCACATCACCATGTGACCTTCCAGGAGACAAAGCTGTTGGAGTTTTTGATGCAGGAAGGGAGACCAACAGACCAGGTTCTTGGTAGTTACTGATCCTGAGACCTGGTAAACCATCATCTACAACTGGGAATGTGAAATACACAAATATATTCATAGAATCATAGAGTTGGAAGAGACCACAAGGGCCATCCAGTCCAACCCCCCTGCCATGCAGGAACTCCCAATCAAATTGTATGGCTTCATCCTTGAAATTTGGTAGTACCTGAAACTAGGTGAAAATAGTCAAGCCCAGGATGTTAACCTGAATGTTAACCAGGGAACTACCATGCTTTATATTAAGAATGAATTCTTTAGTAATGCATCTTCACTTGGCCAGAGCTTGGAAACAGTACATTTCTGGACATTAAACACAGAGAATCCTATAGCCAATGACTCTGCTGGCTTGGAGATTCTGGGAGTTGTTAAAAAGCAACTTTGACCTATGGCACAGGACCATAGATATTGCCAGTTCTCAAAGATCAGTTGTTGTTGTTAACTGACTTCATGGCAATCTTGACCTATGGTAACTCTATGGATGAGACATCTCCAGACCCCCCTGCCCTCAACTGCTCTGCCCAGCTCTTGCAAACTTATATTCGTGGTCTCTAATAAAGTCCATCCATCTAGCATGTGACCTTCCTCTCTTTTTACTTCCCTCCACCTTTCCTAACATTATTGTCTTTTCCAGCAATTCATGCCTTCTCATGATGTGTCCAAAGTATGACAGTCAGAGGGGGGATGCAGATGGGCAGCCCTGGGACACCTCATGAAGCAGAGGATCAGGGGCAAGGCTTCTGGATGCCTTGGCCCCAATCCTCCCTTTTGCCAGCCTGGAAAAGAGCAGCAAAATGCCACTCCTTTCAGGGCTGGCAAAAAGGCATCATAGAATCATAGAATCACAGAGTTGGAAGAGACCACAAGGGCCATCCAGTCCAACCCCCTGCCATGCAGGAACTCCCAATCAAAGCATCCCTGACAGATGGCCATCCAGCATCCTAAGAGGCTGTAGGTCATTCCATCTGTAGAGGCCCTAAGTCCTGTCATTTTGGCTTCTAGGGATATCTCTGGCTTGATCTGCTCTAGGACCCATTTGTTTGTCCTTTTGGCTGTCCATGGGATCCTCAGCACTCTTCTCCAGCTCCACATTCTCTCAAATGGATTGAGATCTTCTTTCTTGACTGTCCAGCTGTCACATCCATACATGGTAATAGGGAATACGATGGCTTGTATGATTCTGACTTTTGTGCTGAGTTGTATGTCTTTGTATTTTAGGATCTTTTCTAGTTCTTTCATAGCCACCCTCCTCATTTGTAATCTTCTTCTGATTTCCTGGCTGCAGTCCCCATTCCGATCAATGTTTGATCCCAGATATGAGAACTGTTTTACTATTTCTATTTCCTCATTGTCTAGTTTGAGTGTGTATAAGTTCTCTGTGGTCATTATTTTTGTTTTCTTTATGTTCAACAGTAAGCCTGTTTTTACACTTTCTTCTTTGATCTTCCTTATTAGTTGTTCTAGGTCTGGGAGGTTCTCTGATAGTATTATGGTGTTGTCAGCATATCTCAGATTATTGATATTTTTTCCTCCTATTTTCACTCCTCCTTTTCCATGTCCAAGACTGCTTTCCTTACAATATGTTCTGCATATAAGTTGAATAGGTAGGGTGGTAGGATGCAGCTTTGTCTGACTCCTTTGCCAATTGGGAACCATTCTGTTTCTCTGTGTTCTCTCCTGACAGTAGCCTCTTGTCCTGAGTACAGATTCCTTATTAGGACTATCAGATGTGTTGGAACTTCCATGTCTTTAAGGGCATTCTATAGCCTTTTATTATATATGCAGTCAAAGGCTTTTCTGTAGTCTACAAAGCACATGCTGATTTTCTTTTGGAACTCCCTGCTACGCTCCATTAAGCATTGTATATTTGCAATGTGATCCCTAGTGCCTCTTCCTTTCCTGAACCCTGCTTGGACCTCTGGGATTTCTCTCTCCATGTATGGTTGGAGCCTATGTTGCAGAATTTTGAGCATGATATTGCTTGCATGTGAGATTAGTGCTATGGTTTTATAGTTGCTGCAGTCCCTTGTGTCTCCTTTTTTGTGGATGGGGATGTACATTGATCACTTCCAATCTGTTGGCCATCGCTTTGTTTTCCATATCTTTTTATATATGTTGGTTAGCAATAGAGCTAACTCTGTCGATGTGGATTGCAACAGTTCTATTGGGATATCATTTGTTCCTGGAGTCCTCTTTGTTGCAATTTCCTTTATTGCAGCTTCCACATCAGTTTTTAGAATTTGGAGTACATTGGTACATATGATGAAACTCATTTCTACTTCTTGTCACTGGAACTGGTAGAAATGAATCTGTGAAGGTGATGGACCAATGCCTGGATGCTCTAATGGCCTGGATGAGGGACAATAATTGAATCTGAATCTGGATATGATGGAAACCTTGCTGAGTGATGGTTCTCAGATTCAGTAATTGGGATCCGCCCTGAATGGGGCAGCATGCACTTGAAGGAAGAGTTGTGTAGCTTGGTCCTATTCTCAAATTCAAGCCAGGTGTCACCCATTCTACATTTGTTCATTTCATTTTTCTTGCCTAGATATCGAGCAGATCTCAGAGGGTGAGGCTCAGGGACAGTTACTCTACAAAAAAGGAGCTTAATTGTGGTGTCCCCCAGGGCACCATCCTGTCTCCAATGTGTGTGTGTGTGTGTGTGTGTGTGTGTGTGTGTGTGTGTGCG
>CM034706.1:5886167-5901885 GCA_020142125.1 Phrynosoma platyrhinos
CTTTTTAGCTGCTGCATTGCACTGTTGACTCATCTTCAACTTGTGGTCTCCCTGGACTCCTAGATCCCTTTCACACATAGTCTCATTCAGCCAGGTGCCCCCCATTGTATATCTGTGCTTTTAGTTTTTCCTCCCTAAGTGCAGTACCTTACATTTCTCCGTGTTGAATTTCATTTTGTTAGCTTTGGCCCAGCTTCCTAGTCTGTTCATGTCACTTTGAATTTTGATCCTGTCTTCTGGGGTATCAACTACTCCTCCTAATTTGGTGTCGTCTGCAAATTTGATAACTATGCCCCCAATACTATCATCCAAGTCATTGATAAAGATGTTGAATAGCACTGGGCCCAGGACAGAGCCCTGTGGCACCCCACTGGTCATTTTTTTCCAAGTTGAAAAGGAGCCATTGTTGAGCAGCCTTTGGGTTCGGCCAGTCAACCAATTCAAATCTATGTAACAGTTACTTTGTCTAGCCCACATTTTACCAGCCTGTTTGCAAGAATGTCATGGGGAGCCTTGTCAAAGGCCTCACTGAAATCAAGATATACTATATCCACAGCATTCCCTTCATCTACCAAGCTGGTAATTTTATCAAAAAAAGAGATCAGATTTGTCTGGCATGACTTGTTTCTTTGAAACTCATGTTGACTTTTTGTGATTATGGAATTACCTTCCAGGTGTTCACAGACTCTCTGTTTAATGATCTGCTCCAGAATCTTTCCCGGTCTTGATGTCAGAACCACTTATCCCAACTCAAGTAGATAATTGATTCAATGGTTGAATAGGCATAACATAGTCATAACATAGACAAATTGGATTAATACAATAGATTACCTAATATAACAGCTCACCTACCATTGTTGTTGTTGTTGTTGTTAACTGCACTCAAGTCAACCTTGACTCATAGTGACCCCGTCCACTGCTCTGCTTAAGTTTTGCAGATTCATGCCCATGAACTCTCTGATCGAGTCTAACCTTCTGGTATCTGGTCTTTCTCTCTTTCTGCTGCACTCAACCTTTCCCAGCAAGTTGTCTTTTTTAATGAGTCATACCTTCTCATGATGTGGCCAAAGTACAACTTCATTTTGAACATTTTGGCTTCTAGGAAGTTTCAGGCTTGATTTCAGGCAAGGACCCATTTGTTTGTCTTTTTGGCTGTCCACAGTATTCTCAGCACTGTTTTCCAGCAGCACATCTCAAATTAGTTGATTTGTTTTTTATCCACTTTTTTCATTGTTCAGCTCTCAAATCCAAACATAGTGATGGGGAATACCATAGCTTGGACATTTCTAACTTTAGTACTCAGTTGTATATCATTACTCTTCAGGATCTTTTCCAGTTCTTTCATGGCTGTCCTTCCCATTCCTAGCCTTCTTATCTTTTGACTGCAGTTTCTGTTCTGTTCAATGTTTGATCCAAGGCACAGAAAATCTTTAACTATTTCAATTTCCTCATTGTCTAGTCTGAATTTATGCAGGGTCTCCATGGTCATTATTTTTGTTTTCTTCATGTTCAGAAGTAAGCCTTCCTTTGCACTTTCTTCCTTGACCTTCCCCTAATTATTCCAAGTCCATAATGTTTTCCGCTAGTAGCATGGTATCATTTGCATATCTTAGTTTCTTGATGTTCTTTCCTGTTATCTTCACTGCTCCTTCTTCTCAAGCTAAACCTGCTTTTGTTATATTTTCTGTGTATAGTTTGAACAAATAGAGTAATAAAATGCATCCTTGCCTGACTCCCTTGCCAATTGGGAATCATTCTGTTTCTCCATATTCTATCCTAGTTAGTACTAAAAATATGATTTTGGCCATATCTTTCACCACGACCACCACCATCATTAAAAAAAAGCTTGTGTGTACTGTATCAGATTTTATCCAGAATTGCATTATAAAAGCATTTCAATAATCTTTCTAATTCACAATTATAATTGTTAATTTGTATGAGTGATTCTGGTGTCTTTTTAAATAAGCTGTTGCAAATGTCTGGTGTAAAATATTCCTAATGTGCATGGGAAAGTATTGAGCTATCAGCATACCTGTAACTAAGTTCCAGTTCCATGTTTCTTCTTTGACGTAAGCATTTGAAACTGTTCATTGCTATGGATACTGGGTGCACATTCTCTCTCCATTTGATGGGTGTTAATTATGTGGGGTTGTACTTTCATCCATGAAGCTAATGTCAAGAGATAATCTTCTGATGGTTAGGAAGAGGTACATACATAACCGTTTCTTTCAAATATTTATTTATTTATCTAAAGTATTTATAATCTGCTCTTCAGCCACAAAAGCTCTCAGAGCTGCTTACAGATTGCTAATTAACAGTTCCTTGCCCTCAGACTTACAATCTAAAAATACATGACCCAAAAGAAGGGGATGGCAGTGGGGAAGGGGATCAAGTCCAACAGAAATTGCCTGCTCTTCTCTCCTTCCAAGGTCAGGGTGGTAGCCAAGATGGAGGGAAAGCCTTTCATCTACATGTGGGCCTAGAAATGGTGGAGCTGTGTCTGTCTCTTCTTCTCTCCCTCCAAGGCCAGGTGGTAGCAAGATGCTTAAGATAGCATCCGATTCATGGTCTTCTACATATCAGATATTTGGGAGGACAGTCTCCTCTGTCGTTAGAAATGTCAGGAGGCATTCTGTCAGGTAGTTCAAAAGAATTGATAAGAGCTATCTGACTGAACAAACAAACAAACAAACCAAATTCTTCTCCCAGCATGGGACCAAAAGAAGCTTGCAGTATAAGGCTAAAACAAACACAATTAAAACAATATATTATATGAATGATTAAAAAAATTAATTAGACTATTGCATTAAAAATTTAAAACCATTTCAAATACAGTCATCCCTCTGTATCCAAGGGTTATGTATCCACAGATTCAACCATCCACAGCTTAGGGGGGGAAAAAATTAAATCCCCAGAAGCAAACCTTGATTTTGCTATGTTATATAAAGGATACAATTTTACTGTGCCATTGTATATAATGGGACTTGAGAATCCATGGATGTTGGTATTCATGGGGGTTCTGGAACCAAGTCCCAGCAGGTACCAAGGGCCCGCTGTATAACACATAAAATAAAAGTAGAGTACACCCTATTAAAAGACCCTTCTGCCATACCCTGTTAAAGACCAATCAGCTGTTTAAGTACAAAGGTCTTTGCCTGCTCACCACAGAGAACAAAGAGGGGGCCAATCTAACATCCCATATCTTAGTATACTCTGCATCCATTTTTGCTGAATATGGGGTTTCATATTTTCATATTTGCTATCTAGAGTCAGAAATGTTTTGAAGAAGTCACCATGACCTTTGGAACACTAGGAAGTTCCATGTGGGAAAGGCATGCTGGCTCGAAGACATGGGGAAGACCTAGATGTTGCTAAAATAAAATATAAATGAGTTTACTGATTACTCTGACCTCCCCCAGCCTGTCTGCATATTCTCTCATGATGAAGATTAAGTAGTCCCATCGCAAAGTAGTTAAAGGCCATACCTCCTCTTCACCCTAGGCTGTATGGCTGTAATTCTGGAGTTACAAAACATTGATTGGATTTGAGACAACCTCTGGATAGTCAGATTTTCACCCTTCATATCCAACTATCCAGAGGTTATCCCAAATCCAATCAATGTTTTTTAACTCTGGACTTATATCCATCATTTGTTCTAGAGTTGTTTTTTGAATTCCATGAAAATCATCAAGTCTTTGTTAGATTGCAGGATAGCACAAAGTATCCCTTAAGGATGTGAAACAGGATGTAAATATATGTCCCACTCATAGCCAACACCCCAGAGGACAGGATGAGAATTCTGTCCACTCCACTAAATGCATCTGAGGAAGTAGACTGAAGTCTACAAAAGTTCATGCTGCCAACTTCTTTCTTTCAGTTAGTCTCAAAGGTACTACAAAATCTCTCTACATTCTAATAATAATAATGTAAGACACAAACATGCACAATTTGGTGTACCTGCAAATTTGATAAGGATGCCCTCTACTCCATCATCCAAGATGTTGAATAGCACTGGGCCCAGAACAGAATCCTATGGCACCCCACTGGTTACTTCTTTCCAGGATGAAGAGGAGTCATTGGTGAGCAACCTTTGGGTTCAATTACAAGTCTAAAGTTGTATCTGACTATGCTTGGCTTCCCCTTCCCACTGTATAAGAAACACCTGGAGAACATGGCCACTCCTACTTAAGGATCTTTCCACTTCTACCACGTTAACCAGGTCATCACTGTTGGTTAAGATCAGATCTGAATTAGCTGTTCTCCTTGTTACATCTTCTACCTTTTGAAGAATGAAAATGTCTGCAAGGCAAATGAAGATTTTTTTGGACCTTATATTCTTGGCAGAGTTTGATTTCCAACAAATTTCATGATAGTTGAAACCTTCAATTTACTACTACATCTTTCCTTTCTGAATGTATGGCCATATGTTCTAGGAAGGCATCATCTCAGTGCAGCATGAGGTATCACCATTGTTTCTCTCCCCCTTACATTTTACTTAGATGCTCTCAATCTGGCTTCCAGGAATTAAGTGATGAATCTCTTCACAAGTGTAATAGGTTATATACTATTACTACATTCCAGTCATGAGAATGGTGCAGTTTAACCATTGTGCTTTTCTTAGGCACAGAGAAGAAAAGGAAGTTCTGAAGGGCATTGATGTATCTTCCAGTTATACCTAGAGACCCTGCTTAGCATCTCCATTTTTGAGGTTTCACCAGATTCTCCTCTCTTGAAGCCCCCCCTTTTTTTTTTTTCTTTTTTTTTTTTTTTGCAGAGCAGAAGCATGTTTTGAATTAAAATGAATGTTAAAATGTTGAATTCTGGTTCAAAAACTACATCCCAACCTTGGAAAAGTAAGAATACACAGCCTGCCCTGTCTATGGGTCATTAATGATGAATCTTCTCTTATAAGCTTTACAAAGAATGTATTATTCATCAGTCCTGAAATGTCCCAGTGGGAGATGCCCTGTCATCAGATCTTTAACAGATAGAATTCCATTGACAGCAGAACATAGAAGTGGAGGAGAGAGGCCAAGGTCACTCTAGTTGCTAAAACCCCTTTTCAACTAAGACTAATAATTTAAAGAGTAGTGTGATCATGTCTGAAGAATCAGTGCTATCAACTCAATTAATAGTCTACAGATCTTCAAATTCCAAAGTAGAGCTTAGGAAATATATTCTTTTGATTACAATTCACAGAATCTCCCAGGCAGAAGAATATAACATTTGTGGTCTATTGCCTGCTTCATCAGTTGTTTGGAATGCCATCTAATTACGTTGCACAATAATACAGTCATTCACTGGAATATTGTATGATCAGTTACATTACATAACTTTACATATACCCAGCTATGTAGCAAAGGTGCTAAGAAACATCAATGTGCAATGTGATGTAACAGCAGATCTCTATGGGATATGGATGTTATACAACTTATATCTTGCAAATATAAGTCTACCTACAAAGATATAAGGTCCCAACAGGATTCTGGCAATGGGTAGACAAAATTGGGAAATATCTCTGCCTGAAACCTTAGGGCCACTGCTGTATGCTTAAGGTCCCAGACTTAATTTTTGATATCTTCAGTTCATTCACTGAACAATCCAATTCACCCAGCATCCTAATAAAAAAGAGGACTAAAATTCTGTTTGTGTCTTACATTATTATTATTAGAATGTAGAGAGATTTTGTAGTACCTTTGAGACTAACTGAAAGAAAGAAGTTGGCAGCATGAACTTTTGTAGACTTCAGTCTACTTCCTCAGATGCATTTAGTGGAGTGGAAACTAGAGATAGACATATATATGCCATTGGGATGTGAGAATATCAATTTAAATTCAAAATCCTTTGCATGTGGAAATGAAGTAGCAAGTCAGGTTTATCCAGTTTCAATTCATCTATAAACTACAGTCCCTCAACAATGGATTAAACAGGGATAATGGCTTCCTGATGACTACACACATTTCAACACTATCTGACCCCATCCTTAGGTGGGAGCATCCTACACTCATCTATTTTCTTCACCTACAGACTAGTTTCTAAAAACAAATTGGTCTTGCCCCTTCATTTCCATACAGGTTGGCCAGCTCCCAATGTCTCTCTTCACTAACAACGAACCAATGCAGACGGCCTCTGAGGGGCAGCTTTGTGCCGTCCCTGGGAGTGCCGGACTAAGGCCATGGCAACCATATGCCACAGCCCCAATCTGTTTTTTTGCAACTCCAAAAAGAGCTGGCAAATGCCCCTCCTTTTTGGGGTAGCAAAAAGCCACCCTTAGCACCACCACCGCAGCTCTTTTGCACCCCTTTGGTGCAGCTTGTCTGCACACTGCACCAACGGGGAGCCCTGATGCCACACGCTGTGGTTTGGGTTGGGTGTGCAGCATGATGGCAGAGTTGGGGTGGCCAGCGTGCGGTTGCCCTGCCCCAGCTCCACCCCCAGGCCGACCCTTTTGGCTGGTCTGCATTGGCCCAAGAATAGTCAAAACTAGACTTGCTACTTCATTTCCATACACAAAGGATTTTGAATTTGAATGGACATTCTCACATCCCAATTGCATATATATATCTGTCCCTGGTTTCCACTTCACTAAATGCATCTGACGAAGTAGACTGAAGTCTATGAAAGCTCATGCTGCCAACTTCTTTCTTTTAGTCTCAGAGATGCTACAAGATCTCTTCAGATACTGATTCTACAGACTAGCACAGTTATATCTTTGAATTATTTATTTATTTATTTATTTCCCACTATTCTGTTTTGGTCAGGCCTCACGTGGAATATTGTGTCCAGTTCTGGGCACCACAATTCAAAAAGGATGTGGAGAAACTGGAGCGTGTCCAAAGGAGGGCAACTAAAATGGTGAAGGGTCTGAAAACCAAGCCTTATGAGGAACGACTTAGGGAGCTGGGTATGTTTAGCTTGGAGAAGAGAAGGTTAAGAGGTGATAGGATAGCCGTGTTTAAATATTTGAAGGGATTTCATATTGAGGAGGGAACAAGCTTGTTTTCTGCTGCTCCAGAGACTAGGACCCGGAACAATGGGTGGTCTCTTCCAACTCTATAATTCTATGCTTCTATGATTCTATGATTCTATGATCAAGGCAGAGAACAACAATAATTAACAGACAGACAACATCAGTTAAAAATATGTCAGTTAAAACACACATTGGTTTAAAAGGACAAAGTTGTACACATATTAAAACAATACACATTTAAATTCATCCTTTAAAATTCACAATTTAAAAATCAGCTAATAAGCCTGCTGGAGGAGACTGGTCTTTAATGCTCTTTTAAATGACAGGATATTCAGCAGCCCGCAAGTATTCATTGCTATATGGAAGCAGAAAGGTTGCAAAAACGGAGCTGTGCCTGCAATGCCACAATACTCATGGAGACACTTTACACATTGTATGTAGAGTCACTTGCCCATTTGATTGCACATTTAATGTCTTGGCTCACTTGTGTAAAACTGCTCTTCAGTACTAGGATTTGCACCATAAGTAAGAAGGGTTGTAGACTCTCCTTCTTTGGAGGTCTTTAAAAAGAGTTTGAATAGCTAATCTTTGGGAGTGCTGTAGTTATATATTCCGGTGTTGCAGGCATTTGGACTAGGTGGCCCTTGCAGTCCCTTCCATCTTTATGATTCTATGAATTAATGTGTAACTCCATATGCATAGACTGATGCTTTGCAACCTCTATGTAGGACCTTGGCTTGAGAAACATTTCTACATGAGCAAACCAATGTCTGAGTAGAATATACCGGGTGAGATTGGGCAAAGGTTGACCTTCTAGAAAGGCTACTTCAAATACATGATGACATAACAATGTGTCTTGACCTGCTCATAAAAATCATTGTGGGTGCTAGTCGTAGCAACCTGGCTCATGACACATTGACATTGTTATTGTTACCAGCAAGGGCATTCTGAAAGGTTAAGGCAACAACACTAATTCTCCTGATCACCGGATATGCCAGGGCACCTCTCCCTGTTTCTCTGACACAGGTAAAAATATTCTACCATGTTAGGAGATAATTGACAACTCCCCCATCACCCTTCTATCATCTCTTAATAACAGTGTCAGGGTAAATACAACATGAGATAATTGAATCAGCAAACAATAAAAATTCGGTATGCCTCACCAGCTAAAGATCCAGGAGGATTTAATCTATAGTAGGAAGGTCTAATTATGTCATAAAATATAATAATGGGGATATTATCAAGCTTTTTCCAGTTTAATTTGTTTTCTCTCCTTTCATAACTCTCTGGAGTCTTTACTCTCAGCAGTTGGGTATACAGTGGCAATGGTTCTTATTGATACTAGGGATCTGTAGATATTTCTGGCCTATTTTTTTTTTTGGCTTGATATGGAGTAAAAATGCTCCAAAACACTGGCTGAGGTAGGCAAAGGTTTAAGGAGTGCTCTGCCCTGCTTTAGTTAATGTTACAAAATGGGAAAAGTCAATTGAATTCTTGCTGGATGAATGGACTGAATCAAGTCAATTTGATACCAGAGAGTGAGTATATAGATAGGGAAGTAAACCACCAGAAATTTCATTTTCATAAGCAAAATGAATAATGTTACAATATTTCTCCTAACTGTGAGAAGGCCGTCCAAAACTGCAGAGTTTTCAAAGACTATTTAGAGTTTAGGGCATATTTTGTGCAAAACAAACAAAGATGCACATAGTTTCTTGTGCAGAAAATACCACTTCTGGCACAAAAATGTGTGTTTTCTTTGCAGAAAAGGCTGTTCTTGGTGCATAAAATGCTGTTTTCTGGGCAAAAAAACCTATATGCATTTTATTACACAGAAGAAGTATCAAAATATGAAGATTCTCACCTGCCTAGGATTCTTGTCATCAGGATTTCCTCACACTTGTGAAACCCATTTTCCAGATATTTTCGAATATTCTTTGTTGAGGCCCACATTGTTTCAGGGTCAACAGGTCACCACTGTTGCTGTTTTCAGTTGCTGCCAATACTTTTTCTCCTACCCCTTACAAGCAAGCAAGCAATGGCAGGAATTAGGAGATGGATGTTATAATTCACTTTGGAGAGAGAGAAGCCATGTAGGTAATTTGCAGTCCCGAAGTAAAGAACCCAATCAATCAATCAATCCGTAGCTCAGAAAAACCAAGACAGAAAAGTGCACAGAAGATCAGTCAAGATCTAGTTCCAAGTTTCCAGAAAACAAAGCAGCATCTCTTTCACATAGAGTGAGTGGTCAGCATTGTTCCCAGTATCTGAAGATTATTTGCTGCCTGCCTTTTCTAGAATGGATGAATATTCAGTGTGAATGGCTGGAGCAGTTCTAACTAAGCAGAAGGGGTACCAAGCCCCTCTACAAATACTTTTGTGTTGCTTATAACCCAGAGGGAGGCATGAAAATGGAGATGCTTCCTCCAGGTATCTTCCACTTTAACTCTGAGGCCAAGAATGCTTGCACTGCACCACTAAGACAAGTGAAAATAAAATTACAAACCCCAACATTTCTTATGGCACAGGAGAACTTCTCAGCATGACCAGAAGGCTCCATAAGTTGCTTGAAACACAGCAGAAGCATAAGGATGGACTTATCTACTCTTCTGATGTTCTTTTCATTACTACAGCCACTTGCAAGCTATGTGTGTGGAAAGGGATGGGGATCAAAGCAGGGATGACGGAATTCTGTCAAGGCATTATAACAATGAAATTCCCAGTTACATTGTGGTTGGTACTTTATACTTAGTGTAAGGAGGTATCCAATACCTGCTTATACAAGCAGTTCCTCTTTGCCCACAGTGTGATGGGACAGCTTCATGCCTGGTCAGTATGTGAGCACAGTCTCATCCTCCACAACCTGGAACATCAACAAGAACAATTGGTAGCTCTCTAGATACAGCATGTTGACAGCTGCAGATGGACAGAAGAACAGCAGGCATTGACATAATGACATGCACCATTAAATTCACTGGGATTACAGAAGCAGCAAACACATTTGGTTGCACAACGTCAGCATTCAGCTGAAAGCTGCTTTGGTACAATTACTGCTTAACTACATGAGTGTGCAGTAGGGATGCAACTCTTCAATAATTTCATTCTCAAAGGAAGCCATGTGTGATTTTAAGAATTTACTGCCTGATGTGAAAGTTTTTCAAGAACTGTGCAGTTTTCAATGACTATTCACAGTTCAAGATTTACTCTGTGCAAAAATCACATTTTTTTTCTCTTTGTTTTTGTGGTTATTCTTTCTCCTCTTTTGCACAGAAAACAGCATTTTCTATGCAGAAATATTATTTTCTATACAGAAAGGGCTGTTCTCTGTGCAGGAAAACAATGCATTAATTTTATGCTGAATAAGTCCCAAGCTGCAAAGATTCATTGGATGCAGGATTCTCCTCATCAGATTTTCCCAATACCTAAGAAAAACATTTCTGGTAATTTTCAAAATATGTTTGAATATATTTTTCCATCCCTAGTATAGAATTATGCTATGTAAACTTAATCTAGGATATTGGAATGCATGGGTATATATATTCTCTCTCTCTCTCTCTCTCACACACACACACACACACACACATAGTTTTGAAAGCTGGAGCTCATAGAATACAAAGTTGCTAAGCCAAATTTTCCCTGAGCATAAAACCTAATGCACCTTCAGAACAAATGAGTGAGAAGGAATGGTAGAACATTCCATCTTGATGTAGTTATAGACAAATAGCTTGGGAAGGAATTTAACAGTTCCCAACTTGGGCAAAAACAAGCACTCAATATTCATTTGAAATACAACCTCTCCTTACACTCCATGTTTTGGTGTCCTAGGGTCACCTCTGCAGGTCTGCAACAGCAGTGGCATAATGAAAACAGTATTTCATGGGCAATATCACAACCACAAGCCACATCTAAGTAATTACTAGCAATTCCAGCCAAAGAGAAATATGCTATCTGTTAAAACTTTATGCACTTTACCCAAAGTGTGGCTGAGAACTCAAGGTCAGATCTGCATAATGGCTGGCACAAGTACAATATTGCTGTCATTTCTATTCTATTTTTTAAAACACACACACACACACACACACACACATTAACAGCGATGTAGATGGGCACAATTTTGACCCAACCGACTTTAAACCAGCCAAGTTCTAGATCATGAGTGGGCAGCTTGCGGTCTAATGAATGCCCAGATAATAATCCAAGCTGCTTCTTTTGACCACACACCCAAATGATGCAGATAGAATCTCTATCCATTACATTGGCCTAAAGCAGGAATCAGAATCAAGTTGCCCTCCAGATGTTGTTGGACTACAACTCCCTATATCCCTCAACCACAAGGAATGCTGGTTAGGGCTTCTGAGAGCTGTAGTCCAGCAACATCTGGGGAACATATGATTCTCACTCTTGGTTCAAATTCAGTTGTAACATGCAAAGCAGAGTAGACACACTGAATCAATGGGAACTTGGCAAGTCAACATCTCTGTAAGTTTGATTGATTCAACAGATCTAATCTAGTTGGGACCATTGGCACAGCTATGGCATTTGCTTCTAGGAATGAGGACACTGGCTATCACTGAACTTGCTTTGCCTCAGTGTCATGGCTGGTGGGATCAAGGCCAGCCACAGAGATGATTGAGCTGGGCATTTGTCCTCATTGTCAAGATGAAGAGTGTATTGACATGAACCTGGTGGCTTGGTGTATGTTGATTGAAATACTGATCAGTGGTAGAGAAATCTATTGGTATTGCTTTCTCCTGCATCTGAACTTTTTAATAATAATAATAATAATAAAATTTTATTTATACCCCGCCCCTCTGCAAAGCAATCGGGGTGGCTTACAACAAATTAAAATTCAACAGTTAAAACATTCCAGATTTTAGACCTCATTTATGCCTTACCCTTGAAAAAGACTCACCTCTTCTATGGTTCTTTTGATTAGGAATACAGGAAAGTTCACTGGAAGAAGGGGGAAATTAACAGGCATGGGCAGAGGGAGGGGAAGATAGCCTTTTTAAAATTCAAGTGCTTCATCTCTAATCAAGTGTTTTCATATGTTTAGTCTTCATAAATCATTCTGAATTTCCTCTCAACAACAACGGGGGGAACCACACCAACAAATCCTGTATGAAAGCATTTTTCATTTATAAAGAGGTATCATAGGAAGAAAAAGCATACTATTTGTTAGAGAGATGGACCTCCAAATGACAATGCTGTCCTTTTACGCTGTTTCTTGGAAGATTTTAATTACATCAATTTATTACAGCCCTGTCCTGCAAGACATACAGAGTGGGGCTTTTTAGTTGATGGCATTTGAATCCATCACAACCTGGGACACCTTGACACTCCGCTTGTATTATTCAAAGAATGAAATATCGATCATGAGAAACACATGCAAATGAGTCAGAAGCAAGAGTGATGGAGAACAAGCTGAAACCCACTCAAAAAAATAATGGTGTGTCTTTTGAGGAAACAACCCATTAAAGGAGAAAGAACTTGGGATGGAGATGGTGGCAATGACAGTACACCAGCTTTCCTCCTATTCTGTAGGGCAAAGCTTTGTGTGCAACAGAGTCTCTCATGTGCCCAATGTTAAATGTTAAACTAGTCTGGTGTTAGATACAATGGAAGGCTTTATGCCATTGCTATGTAAATAAACAATCCAACAGCTTGCCTACTTTGCTTCTGAACAGTGGACTCTTCCTATTGATGGGCTGGTGATCCACAGATTTGACTGCCTGTAGATTGCCACGCCCCATATTATTCATGCAAGCAGACATGCTGATGCGCCTGTGGCTCACGTTGCCACCATTGAATAATATAAGGTATCACTGTCTGCATGTTTTGCCATCCATGCGGGTCTCAGAACTAAATCTCCACAGATGGGAAATATCCATTGCACAGGAAACTGAAGAGAGTGCCTATCTATCTATCTATCTATCTAGCCATCTATCTAGCTATCATCTATCTATCCATCTCTCCTTTTCTCTCAGCTTTCTCCCAATATGAGATCCAAGCAGTGGTATAGCTATGTAGGGAGGGGACAAAATGTGGATATTACTCGCTAAAATAAGGATTTTGCTCTCCAAATGAAATTTCACTTTAGTCTCCAAATTTCTAGCACAGCATTGAGTGAAAATGCACACCTAGAATTCTTCTCTGTGCTCTGATCACATTCCATTGGTCACTTGGCCTGCTCTTTTTCTTTGGATTTGTAAACTGGGGCCAGTATTCTGTATCACCTACTTAACTAAGTAATTTTTCAAAGCCAGCCCCCTGCCCCCGCCAACTGCTGGGAGCATCATTCATCCATGCTCTGATCAGGAGCAGAATGGATGAATTTCTCTTTCTCTCCATGAATCTGATGTCCAGTAAACTAAGTGTGGGGGCAGTTACAATTGTAGCAATAGTGTCTCAGACATAATTAAGTAGTGATCATGAGTATAACACAGTTGCCTAGGTTTACTCATCTGTAACTTTTCCATATTCATGATTGCTACTTAGTCACGATTGTAACACTTTTGCCAGAGTTGTAATTCCCCTGCAACATACTTTATCAGAGATCAGCTACATGAGGAGAAGGAGGTCCATTCTGCCAGTGACTGGAGAATAAGGGAATGGCTTTTTTTTGGGGGGGGGGGGGTTATGGCAGGAGTATGGGGTCCTTGGAAGGATTTAAGGATGAAATATTCAGCAATGGCCTAACATCTGCCTCTTTCAAGAAAATTGGAACTCTGCCTTGTTGAAAGGACTATCCTTTTTACCCACTCATCCAGTCACTCTCTGGCTTGTTTAATGAGCCAGGAAAGACAAAGGTCAAGTATATATATGGTCACTCTCACCTCTCCAAGCATCCTGTCCACTTCCGTAGGTTGCACAAACTGAAAACTATCCAATAACAGAGGACAAACAAGAGCCAAGGTTACATCCACTGGAATTGTGTCAACTAAAGTATTCAAATTGGAGCCAATCTGAGCAATTTTATCTGCAAATTACCGTGCAACAGTGGGCTGTTGAATGGTCTCCATTTTCTACTTGAGGACCATTATATAACATGCTTCTGGCCACTCAGAATAGCGCAAATGGATGGCTCTTTATAGATACAGTAGTGACAGCAAAAACTAATTTCTTTGCTGCATGCACTGCCAAAGAGCAGATTTTCAAATAGGCTCCAACTTGTGTCCAGTCAAGTTCATTTAGAGTCATCTGCAAATGTTGCTCTAGACTTCCTCTCACTCATGTTGTCACCACCAGCTCCCTAGGAAATAATGGGATTGGTTTGACTCCACTCCATAAGAGGTGACATGCAGGAGCAATTCTGTTCACTGCCCTTCTCATTTCCAAAATGTGTGAATTTTGTGCAGAACAAGTCCTATAGTGTGAATAGTATTTGAGAACTGCTGAGACTTTCTTATAGCAGGAAGAAAATTTTTCACTTTGCTAACTACTTCTTTCAAGAATTAAAGACATAATGAAGAATTTTAGCCCTATTCTTCATTCTAGGAATTACGTTAGGTACTTCTCACCAGATCCTACTTGGAAGGATCTTCACTTTCTTTCCAAAGTAACATCATGACAGTCAAATGTGATGTTATCATCTCCATTCTTGCTACTCTTCCAGTTTATTTCAAGTGGGTATGCTCAGAATTTATATGTGCTTACATATGCATTTCATAAAGCAAATATTTTGCAGGGGTCAACCTTTGTGGACTGTACCCACTAAAGTGTATGGATCAACCAGTCCTTCTATTTCTATATAGCATGCAGTTTCATTTAAATTCTGAATCAAAATGTGAGCTATAAAACTAAGTGCCTTGATAATGCAACCACACGCACATCCCAGTAATGTAGCTGTTAAGGTTATCCTACTAAGTACAAGCTCTCCTTTTCAAGTCATAATGACACAGAATTATGGCAAGTCAAACATTCAGCATGGCAGGTCTCCTATTAATATTTGATTGTATGAGAAACCTTCCTGGAATGGAGGTTAACTAAGAAGTACAGTCAGTTGATATGGCTTTGATAATGCAGTTAGTGCTACAGCAGTTACAGCATTTTGATATTATTTTACTTGACATGGTTGCAGAGCTTGGAAATAAATATTTAATTCACCCATTGACCAATTAACTCATTTGTGTTTTCCCCCTAGTTTCTTCTATCGCATTCACTAGGTTCTCCAACTAATGCTGAAGGTGAATAAATGTTTTAGTGGAGTTGGTCATTATAATTCATTAGTGTGGTGTCTCTCCCTGTGTCAGATTCATTGGTTCTCTTGTTAGGCAGGATAATCTGAAGGATATGGGAAAGAGGGAAAAGGAGACAGATAGGAAAAATGTTTTCTAGAGCCCACGTTGGAGCAGAAAAAGAAATAATAATAAATGAAAAAGAAGAAGAAAATTAAAATGGAATAAGGTTGGGTTGGAGAGAGAGTTTGGACATCAAGAACTCAAGGAGCCAGGAATCTTTCAGAATGTAAGGCCTTTTAGGTCTGAATAGAAATAAAGTATTTAGAGGGGCTTTTTGTGGGGGAGGGGGCATTGTGACTCTCTTAAGTAGCTTCTCTTCTTTTGTTAATTATATTCTGGTTTCTAATGTATAGTACTGGATAATGTATATCCAAGGGTAGTGAGGTTGGCCATACAGCAAAGTACATTAGGCCTTTGGTATGCATGGGGATTTGGTTCCAGGATCACTTGTGGATGCTCAAGTCCCATTAAATACAATAGTTTCAGGTGGGGCTCTACAGGTGAATTA
>CM034706.1:5981246-5999526 GCA_020142125.1 Phrynosoma platyrhinos
AGAACACTATCTGGACAGATTTTCTATCCTGATCTTTTACTCTGGAAGATGTCAGTTTTGTTTGATGTTATTTCCCAACTGGTAGTCCCAATTAGCGTAAACCACTCAATCAATAGAACTTACTTAAGTGTGGATTTAGCAAATTCTCATTGATTCAGTGGGTTAGCTAGGACTAAAAATTGAATTTATGCATTTTTGTAAAATATCTGAGAATAGCAGTATGTATTCATGGCTCTTTAACTAGCTTCCCAGTAGTATAAGAGGGAACTCATAGCCCACAAAGACAATTCTCAGTGGTAGAGCACACCTTTACTTATATAAGCTTTCAGTTTATTCTGCCCAAGCCTCTAAATTCAGTGATGGACATAAGCAATTTTAGACTGTGAACTTAATCTTATTTGCAAAGGAGAGGTAGTATCCTTAAAACACCAATTTACATTGATTCATTTACCTGAAAATATAGGAAGCCAAGAAGATTCAGGGAATTTCCTGATCATTCTGCCAAGGAGGACCATGGACATCAGTTTCAAAGTCCTGCCCTGAGAGTAACACTTGCTAGACTTTTGATATAGCCAGGCTCTCATCTTGGATGACTTTAAACAGGGATTAGATGGCACATACAAGAGCCCACATGGTGTGGTGGTTTGAACATTGGATTAGGACTTGGGAGACTAGGGTTCAGTTCCCAGCACAGTCATGAAACCCATTGAGTGACCTTGGGCAAGTCACACTCTCTCAGCCTCAGGGGAAGGCAATGGCAAACCTCCTCTGAACAACTCTTGTTCAGTTGCCATTAGTCAGAAACAACTTGAAGTCACAAAAGAACAACAGCAAACTATATAGAAACTACAGGCAAGAACTATAAGCAAAGGATTTTTGGCAGTTCCACCAAAATGTATGGCTCTGTCAAGGCTGTGAGTCTTTCATGACCTGGCTCTGCATCTGTGGAACAGTCTGCTTTTATGTCTCTACCTGGAAAACCTGAAGACTTTCCTTTTTAATTCAGCACATAAGGCTACTGAGGTTAGTAGCAACTGATGGGGTGGTGGAGCTTTTACCTTTAGTACATGACAGTTTGTTTTATTGTTTTGTTCTTGATTATATATGTTTGGTGTTCTGACCTTTGGCAAAAAGGGCAATATAAACAAATGTTGTTGCTTGTAGAAAGATCTTGTAGCATCTTTGAGACTAACTGAAAGAAAGAAGTTGACAGCAGGAGCTTTCCTAAACTTCAGTCTACTTCCTCTGATGCATTTGATGGAGGAAGTAGACTTAAGTCTATGAAAGCTCATTCTGCCAACTTCTTTCTTTTGGTTAGTCTCAAAAGTGCTACAAGATCTCTCTACATACTGATTTTACAGACCAACATGGCTGCATCTTTGAAATGTTGTTGCTGTTGTTGTTATCATTATTATCATTATAATAATTATTAGATAAATTCATAGAGGAGCCAAGCCAAGTACTCAGGAAGGCTATGTATCACTTTGAGCATCAGTATTAATTGGTATAGAGTGTGGGATGGAGGCTTCAGTTGTACTTGTATCCTGCTGTCAAATTTCCCATTGAGAAGTGACTGGCCACAGTAGGAACAGAATATTGGATTAGATGAGCCATGGTTTGATCTACAGTGGCTCTTCTTATGTCTTTATGTTACTACTGTCTGAGAGCTTCTCTCAGTCAAAAGATATAGCATTGGATTAATAGACCAGTAGTAGGATAAACTGTTTGACATAGTATAAGGGAAAATTCTTCATGTTGTTGGTTGTCATCAAGTCAGCTTTGACTTATGACAAGTCTGTGAATAGGATATCTCTAAGACACCCTGTCATCAACAATCTTGCTCAGGGCTATGGCTTCCTTAACTGAGGCTTGTTGTTGTTGTAAATGCCCTCAAGTCATCCCTGACTCATGGTGACCCTGTGGATGAGACATCTCCAAGACCCCCTGTCATTCACATCTCTGCTTAGGTCCTGAAAAATTCAGTCCCATGACCTTCCTCATTGAGTCTGTCCTTCTGGCATATGGTCTTCCTCTCTTTGAGAGGCTCCCCACTTGAAATGTGCTCTTCCTCTTTTCCTATTACTTTGCAATTTATTAATTATTAGCATCTCTTCTAAAGAGTCATGCCATCTCATGGTAAGGCCAAAATACAATAGCCTTAATGAGCCTAGTCATCTTGGCTTCTAGTGAGATCTTAGTTTTAATTTGCTGTCATACCCATTCATTGGTCATTTTGGCAGCCCATGGCTATCTGTCAAACTCTCCTCCAACACCACTTGCTGTGGAAGTGGAGGCACCACAAGAATTATCATAATACACCCATTTGGAAGGAAAAGGCCACAACTTTATTGAATACAGCTGATAGTTAGGGTTGGCCCAAGCATGAGGTCTGGATCTGGAATTGACCAACCCACCTGTTGATCAATAAACCCAATTGCTTGGTCACAGCCAAGCTTCGGGATGACAAGGGGTGGTGGTATTCTGTTGCTCATATGTCCACATCTCAAGCAACCGGTTGATCACTTGTTCACATCTCCTCCCCTCGACACCTGGGGATGCAGGGCTGGTGCTGCACCCACAATGGAAACACTGCAACACTCTCAGAGCTCCTGGGTCCTAGACAGACTCTGGATCCCATGCTCTGCAGCACAGGAAACCACACACACCAGATCCGAGACCCATGCTAGCGCCCCTGGGAAGTTGTGACAGCACCACCCAATCATAACATAGGGAGGGAGGGTGGGCAGAATTGCTTAGCAATGGTGCCAACTCTTTGGACCACATGGCCTTATAAATGCCTCCATACCAGTCAGAACCTGGGATGCCTGGAAAGCCCACCCCTCTGGCCTCCCCAGCCAATCCGATCACATCCCTTCCCTGGCATCAGCCAATAGGGTGACACTTCTGGCTCTCCTTGAACACTGGGAGTTGTAGTTATAACTCTGAGCCAGAAGTACCACCTGTCCCAAGCCCTGGCAGCCCATCATGGCCTCCCCAGCCTGCCCCAGAGCCAGCCGGGAGAGTGCTGGGGCTCCAAGGAGGCATGGTGACTCAATGCCTCCCCACATGGCAACTGGGCCAACCAGTGAATCAGGCAACCCCATATATCAAATGAATTGATTTTCTTCTTGCCAGCTTTCTTTACTTCCAGTTTTCACAACCATCCATAGAAAATAGAAATGCTATAGCATGGATGATCTTGAATCTGTATTCATTTATTTCTGGTTGCCATTTGCTCCCTTTTGATATTCTAACCACAGAAAATGGGCGGGGGGGGGGGAACCAACCTCTTGACTCATTCCAAGTACTTTCCCTACAGTTTTAAGTCAAATTGATGTCTATTTTCAAGAAACTTCAATGAGATGATATTCTGTTTATACTCAAGTGCTTATGAAGATGAATAGGCTGTAAACAATGACTATACTTGATAGCTCTCCCTTCCCGATGTAGTGTTTATTGATGTATGAAATTAGAGACTTCTGCTAAGTTGAACTGATTGCCATAAGCACTGTTGCAGACAAGTGAAAAGTGTTAATTATCGGAGGGTAAAAACAGAGATCTCATCTCCCCTGCACCCACTAGGAGATTAAATATTGCCAATTTATGCCCCGTTGTTATGATGTCGCAGGCCCTCAGATGTATGTCTTCCAAAAGGAAAAACCTGGATCAATTCAAATATAAGTGATTTACATTGATCGGGCTATATAAATAATATGAAGGAAAATAAGAATAATGGATTAGTATTCAACTTCTTGCGTGTTCATTTCCATGCAGGTAGTTCTTTCTGGAAGGAGGCCAAAAGGACCAGAATCCTAGAGGGATTATGACAGACTGGAAAGAAATAGCAGTCCCCCCCCCCTTGGCCCAGCGGAGACCTGGGCTACGGGAGACCGGTCCAGGTCTCAAAACGGTTTCCTGTCCCTGATTTATACAATCAGTGAAATTACATTGGGCAGAACTCTTCTGGGTTCTTACACATGCATAGATTCCCCAGCAGAAGTTCTTTGACTGTTTTGTCCAATTTAGAATGTGAGTACTCAGTTTGAGATTGCATAAATGGAGTTGCATATGAGGTGGCATTGCACAGGGGGATATGCATGCATGGGGCAAGTATGGGTTTCACATTTGGTTGTGCATTCGGTTGCACATTTGGGTATGCATTCAACACATTGATTGTGTAGTACAATCAATGCATTAACACTGAACACTATGCTATACAATCCTGATGCAGGTTCTCTGAGTTCAGACATGACACAAAATCCTGGTTTGCACTTTCAGATGTGCAGCAGGCAAATCCCTCACTCATCTCAATTTTACTTCCATCGGTTATCAGCTCAGTTTCATGAATTCATCCCTTTCCAATGGGATGCAGCCTCTTGAGACTGAAAACTCACTCCAGGTGTCATCTAGGTGAAGGTGTGAAGAATGCAGGAAAGGTTATGGGTCTGTGACTGTAACTCTGCTCTAATGATGTTTAGCTTTCCCCAAAGTACCCACAGAAAATAAGTGGGGTGTAGTGATATGAATGTTGGAGTAGGACTCTGGGAGATCAGGGTACAAATTCATGATCATGGAAACCCATTGATTGACCTTGGACAAGTCATACTCTCTCTGTTCAAAAAGAAGGCAATGACAAACTTCTTCTGAATAAAGCTTGCCAAGAAAATAGGTTGGACTTGACTTCAAGGCACATAACAACTCCCAAGTGTCAAAGTAGGGAAGCCTTTCTATATAGAACTTTGTAGATGGAGTCTTCTATAGCTCCTGAATATGGTATGAGATTTATTCACAAAGACTTATTAGTCTCATACATTTAAACATGGGATTTGGAGGGGCGTAATTGGGTGAGGGTGGGGAAATTGCAAGTGCAACCCTGAATATTTTACCCCATCTGCAAGAAACATAAGAATGATGCATGGCCCCATTTGCATCATGTCGATGGTTTGTCCATTTGGTTGCACAACAGGGATCACACAACACAATAAACACAAACATCTGCATGTGAATGTTTATATCAGGGGTAGGCAACCTTTCCCCTTTAAGGGCCGAGGGACTTCACCTCCCAGAATCCCAGGACCTATTGGCCAACATGGGACTATTGGCCAACATGGCTGAGGCTTTTGGGAACTGAAGTCCCTCGGCCCTTAAAGGGGAAAGGTTGCCTACCCCTGGTTTATATGAAGCAAATGTATAGAGTCTCTTGGATGAGAAGCATATCTTCTTCAGTACTTGCTTCTTGTTCCCTCACTTCCTCTTCTAATTTGTAGCCAACATCAGAACTTTGCAACTATCCATGAAGGAGCATTTGGAAATGTTACTTTTTCTGGACTACAACTCTCTGAATCCTTCTGTCAATTTTTCTAAGATCTACAGAGGGCAAATGGCTGATAAAACCTTCCATCTAGCTTTCCATGTTAATATTCCTTCCTCATTGCAGGAGACTGGATCCATTTCCAGTGTGAAATTCTGTACTGACATTCTCCATTCCCAAATAGCCAATTTTGCTACATAGAATAGCTTACTGGAGCTTTTAGCTTCTTTCTCCTTCCACCAATGGAGGGATTTTCATTTGGGCCATGTCCATGTAAAATATTTATCGAGGCATGAATTATTTAATGTTTAGGAAAAGCTTGCACCATTTTTATGCATGTGGCCACCTGCGCCTGGGACCCATAAACACTTTTATGACTCAGACCAGTTTAGCGTGCTGGCTTAGAGCAAACCATTGCTTTGATTAGGCCAAGAGCTGAATCTCTTCACTGCATCCATTATTTATTGCTTTGTTCCCCAAAAATGACAATTGGCCATGACAGCCTTTAGTAGGGCTGTCTAACCCAACCACTTCCAGGTACAGAGTTAAGCAAGGTGATGTCATTTAATATGCAGTGAGATTCCAGTGCATTTGTATCAGTCCATGGTCTTCTTCAACCTTGGAATAAATCTTATGAATGCATTTACTACTGGGAAGGATGGCTGGGGATGATGGAAGTTCTTGTTCTATAGACAATGTTTGGGAAATTGGAGTTTTTTTAGGTCAATGTGGCATGTAAGCCATTTTCCCATTTTGGTTTCTAATGGTATCTCATGGCACCATTAGGAACACAAAAAGCTATCTTATTACCATATGATTTCTCATCCAAAAGCTTACCATGGCTGATGCAAAGTTGGAGTTGACTACACTTGCCAGAATATGCCAGACTGCCCCGGAGTATTCTGGGCTCACATTACTTCCAAATTTGTTTGTCTTACCTGCTGAAAATGTTGGACAGCTGTGGTCCCCATGAACTAGCCGGCACTACCACTACAGGCACTGGTTGGTTTGAGGTGCATCAACAGAGTAACTCAGAGAAAAATAGGGAACGGGAGCTGCCTGTCACTGTCTATCATTGCTGCATTTTGCTCCAGGTTTTCTGTAAAGGCTGGAGCAAAAGGTAAGTTATTTTCATGTAGGAATTTAGAATCGGGTCTAGGAGTCATGTAAATAGCCTGGAACCAATTTGTGAATGGTGTGGACACAACATAGACAGCCCCAGGGGAATTCAGGGTATAGGGCTAATGTAGACAAGCCCTTTGCTTCTAAAGATGAATTTAGGTGTGCTCAGCATCCCATGCCAATGTAACAATACATGGGTAGCTGCCTTATACTGAATTAGACCACTGGTCCATCTAAGCCAGGACTGTCACCTCTGGTGCATCTACGCTATAGAAATAATGCAATTTGACACCACTCTGAATTCTACAAAAATCTGGGATTTGTAGTTATATGAGGTACTAGAACTCTTTGACAGAGAAGGCTAAAGACCTTGTAAAAGTACAAATCCAAGGATGCTATAGAATGGAGCTTTTACTACTTAAAGTGGTGTCAAACTGCACAATTTCTCTAGTGTAGATGCACTCTCTGATTGATTATTATTAGCCCTGTATGAGGATCAGTGTTTTTCCTTGGTGGTCTCCCATCCATTTACTAACCAGGCCTGACTCAACTAGCTTCCAAAATCATATGAGAGGAGGAGTGTAATTCTTTCATGGCTTAAAGGAGGCAATGAATGATTTTAGTAATATTCTTCTTGCTGGAAGGAGGTCTGTGAAAACTGTTCAATTTTCAAAGACTCTTTGTGGTTTGAGACTTACTCTGAAAAACTCACACATGCATTTTTGTGCACAAAAGCATTTTAATTTGCCACAGTATGGGGCAAAAGGATGCCTACCTAGGGGCAGGGGAGATTTGAGGTGGGATCCCCACAGGTAGTATTTAGCTGTGAAATGACCATGGTGGGATCACCAAAGTTACCCTATGTCAGAGGTGGACAGGTGTAGAGGACTTTATCAGAGATGGGCAGCAAACTCCCAGGGAACCCATTCTCACTTGCAGCTAACCTGAAAGTAATGCCACATGCCTTCTAGTTTGAGGAATTGGCCCAAATGTGGCTAGTTTTTTGTGGAATGTTAAGGGAAAATTGTAAGGAATAGTGGAGACAATGGTACCCCAACAAACAACAAAAAAATGCAGTGATTCATGTTTGAGGAGCCCAACTTCCACATTTTTGTTTTGTTTGTGTGCTTTGGGTGGACTTTGGCCATTATTTTTACCAAAAAAAAAAAAGAGGGGTTGGAGGCTTTGGGAAGGTCATTGGTTGGCTTTGAGGATTTTCAAATATTGTCCTGCCCCTTAGGGGTTTCATTTTCCTCATCCCTGTTGTATACAGAATCATAGAATCATAGAGTTGGAAGAAACCTCCAGGCCATCCAGTCCAACCCTCCACCACAGAGAAACTTACAATCAAGGTACCCTTGAGAGATGGCCATCCAGCCTCTGTTTAAAGATCTCCAAAGAAGGAGACTTCACCATGCTCTGAGGAGTGTGTTCCACTGTCGAACAGCTCTTACTGTCAAGGCGTTCCTCCTAATGTTGAGGTGAAATCTCTTTTCCTCTAGTTTGAATCCATTGTTCTGGGTCATATCCTCTGGAGCTGCAGAAAACAAGCTTGCTCCAGCCTCAATATGAATCCCTTCAAATATTTAAATAGGCCTGTCATATTCCCTCTTAACCTTCTCTTCTCCAGGCTAAACATCCCCAGCTCCCTAAGTCCCACCTCATAAGTCATGGTTTCCAAACCCTTCACCATTTTAGTCGCCCTGCTCTGGACACACTCAAGTTTCTCCACATCCTTTCTGAAGTGTGCTGCCCAGAACTGGACACAATATTCCAGGTGAGGCGTGACCAAAGCAGAATAAAGTGGCACTATTTCTTCCCTTCATCTAGATACTATACTTCCATTGATGCAGCCTAGCATTGAGGTGGGTTTTTAGCTGCTGCATCACACTGTTGACTCAATGTTCAACTTGTGGTTTACTAGGACTCCCGGATCCTTTTTACATGTAGTTTTGTTAAGCTAAGTGTCTCCCAACCTATATCTAAATGCATCTGAATATTAATATTAGTATTAATATTGGAATATGAATGGGCCTTGGAGAAGGAAGGCATTGATTCTACATAAAGACTCCAGCCCTCAATTAGGGACATGAAAAAGGCTCCAGGAAGCCTTGCTTCAGTGAGCAGATGATTGCCATTCATTTTGTTAACTGAAATATAAATTATAGAATACAGGAGCTCTGTTAGAACACTGGGCTGACAAGTGCACAGCCGGAAGCTGCTTGTGGCAACCTTAACTCCCCTCTTTGGGTGCTGCAGGAGACTCAGAACAGAAGGTGACCTCACAGAATGAGGGTACTTCAAATGATCCAGCATCCCAAAAGAAACAGCATTTCCTTCTGGTCTGCCGCAACTCCACATAATTTGATTTCAAGTAGCACGCAAGGATACTGATGTGTCCCCATTCCAAGCAAGAAGGCATTTTGCTCTCTCTTTCTTGCAAAGATCCTGGTTTCTTGTCTTCTATTTGGCACAAAAAGTTCCCAAACTGCTTCTTAGAAAAAATCGATTTGGTACTCAGGTCTCATGTGACCTCTACTTTTAGTATTGCAGGATTTCCTGTTTCAGAATGGAAGAAAGAGAATGACTTGACCATGACACCTTGCAAATACCTAGCCTTGATTGTTGCAATGTATTATATCTGAAGCTGTCCTTGAAATTTTTTGGACATTTCAGCTGGTTCAGAATATGGCTGCTAGGCTGTTGACTGGAGTTCACCATTATGATGCTTTTCTCACACTTCACAAAGAGAATTTCAGAGGCTCTGAGTCAGCGGTTTCACTAGGGGGTGCAGGGGATGGGGATGACACTGGGTGACACCCCAGAAGAGGGGTGACACCTTGATGAGTGCCCCCCATACCTCCCTGATGCACACCATGAGCTATACTTATGTGTAAAGCTGTACTGGGCAGGGAGGAGAGGGTATGCCCTTTTGCCCCCACCTCTAAAGCTCCAGCCCCACACTGGGTGACATCCTGGTATAGGCTGCCATTGCTCTCAGACCATTTCCAGGCAGAATTCAGGATGTTGATTTTAAGCAACAAAGGCTGTGGGCTGAATAACATGCCTTCCCCCCTGTTCTCATGGCATCAGTCCAGATGACTTGGGGTCCAATCCTCAATTGTGATGCCAACTGTCCTGACAACCTACAGGAGGTTTCCCATTGCTGTCCTCCAATGCTGAAAGTGTATGACTTGTTCAAGGTCACCCAGTGGGTTACCATGTTTGAGTGGGGATTGAAAACCTGGTGTCCTGAAGGACTAATCCAGCATTTAACCCAATTTACCATGCAGGGTTTCCAAGCCATTCTTATCCACGGTGCTCCTTAAGCCCCCTTTTGTCTTCCCAAATGCACTATTTTTTAAAATAAAAATCAGCACTATTTTTAAGGATTTCACACACACCCCCAAGCCATATGGAAAGTCCACACACACATATGAAGGCACATGAAAATACTCCCACTCCAACCCCACAAATGCTCCAGAACCTGTTCTGCCCCAAATATCTCTGTTTTACTCTTCAGCCCTTCTCAAAATGGTATCAGGAAGTGGTATCCCATCACTCCCAGTCACCAATTTGAGAGGGAGATTGCAAAGGGAAGCTGGGGAGTTTGGGCTTGCTGTGGGTAATGGGGTCCACAGGGAGGAAAGATGAATGGTAAATTTCTCCCTGATTTCCACATAGTTGCCCACTCCTGCCATAGCTGGACACACAGCACTGATGTGAGTCCTGTATTCAGCCTGACAGTGCTAGGAAGTAACCTACATGCTCAGTCTGAACAAGTGATCCACATGTGATCCACCTGATATATGTGCACACAGCAATTCTCATTCATATTTCACTCCATCTCTTCAGGCCTCTTTCAAACAGCTGCATGTATTTTTGAAATGATCTAGAAATTTTTTTAAAAAATCCAAGTCCTGCTGGGTTCACAGAAATTTATAACTGACTCAAAGAAGAAAACACAATGCTCTTAACACACCCGTCATGTGGTTTGAGAGGCTTCCTGCCTCTTGTGCTTCACACGAAACCCATCACTCATTCCATCTCCAAATTAGAAAAGCTTGACACTATTGGAAATTAGAAATGCTTGATGAGGCTTCTGTTAGTGGCTCGATGGAACAATTTGGGTTAGAAAAGGGCCTCAGCTGGATTGTGAAATCCATCCCGCTTGTGTCATAAATGCAATCATTCGGCAGAAAGAAGGAGCACATGATTTGAAATTACTCCATCGATGGTGATTCAAATAGGCTCTCCCACTACTGAATAGGTTGCTTAATGGTCACACTGCTTTTCCAGATGTACTTATCTGATCTTTTCAGTTTTATTGCACTGTATGATGATGCCTAAATATCCTAAGGGCACCAGATCCCATCTAATCTTGGAAATAAAATAGAGTTAGAGGCTTCCTGCCTCCTAGTACTTTGATGGGAGGCCACCAACAAGTACCAGTTACTGTAGGCTATATTTCAGAGAAAGGAACTGGAAAAACCATCTCTGAGGATTCCTTGTCTAAGGAAACCCTATGAAATTTATGAGGCCACCATAAGTCAATAGACAACTTGAAGGCTATATGCACACATGATGGTAACAAGGGCAAATAATAGAATCACAGAGTTGGAAGAGACCACAAGGGCCATCCAGTCCAGCCCTCTGCCATGCAGGAATGCCCAATCAAAGCATCCCCGACAGATGGCCATCCAGCCTCTGCTTAAGGACCTCCAAGGAAGGAGACTCCACCACACTCTCAATCCTCTTCTCTTAAAAGTGGTGTTGGACTTCCATGTCACGGGGGCAGTGAATCTACTCCTGGTTTTATTCTGCACTTTAGAGCAGGGGTGGGCAACTGTTGGGCATTTAGGGACTGTTTTAATCACCATGGAGACCTTGGAGGGCCATACCTCTACTGCACCACATTGTAAAATACATTTGGGCCTCCGTGTCCTTGGATTCTTTATTCAGGATTGAAGCATCCACAGCTTGAAAATATTTTTAAAATATAAATTCCAAAAAGCAAACCTTGATTTTGCCATTTTATATAAGGGACACCATCTTACTAGCTGGATTATTTCTGACAGTCTGTTCAGGCCCTATGTCATTGTATTTCATGGGACTTGAGCATCCATGGATTTTGGTATTCATGGGAGGTCTTGGAACCAAACTCCAGTGGATACCAAGGGCCCACTATAACCCCCCCCAACAAAACCAAATGGTTTTTATAGTGCAAGACAGAGAAATGAGGGTCTATATCATACACCATCTACTTAACTGCAGATATGTAACTGAGTAACATATTGGCTCATTCCTTTGAAAAACAACCCTATTATACCAGACAGCCGCTGCAACAGAGATGGAAATACATTCATTTGGAGATCAGGATGCAGGAGGATATTCTTTCCACCCCTGTCTTGCCAGTGAGAGAAGCTGCAACAGGGAAGTGAAACAAGGGTGCTGCTTCTGATTATTGCAGGCAAATTTGGCAGGAAACATCATCCTGCTGCACCCAGATCACCAGCTGTACATCTGGAAAAGAAGTGTGACTGTTAAGTCATTTCTGACTAATGTTGACTCTTAGAAAACTTATCACAGGGCTTTCTTGGCAGGATTTCTTTCAGAGGAGGTTTGCTATTGCCTTCCTCTTGGGTTGAATGAGTGTGACGTGGCAAAGGTCAACTAGTGGGTTTCCATGGCTGAGCATAGATTTGAATCCTGGTTTCCCTGAGTCCTAGTCCAACAGCCAAACTAATTCAAGGATCTTCTGGTGCTGAAAAGGATGAAGAAAGCATTCTACAGATTAGATGCTACTACCAAAAAGTCTCAACTTTCCTAGACACCTGAAGGATAGGTTTGGGTAGGTCCAGGTAAGTCAGTGTGAGAAAGGACAGTTGTGATGTTCTGGCTCTTTTTAACTAACACTGGCTCTTTTTAACAAAGGTATTAACACATTTTCAAGATTAGTCAAGGGCACAAGAAAGATGCCAACACAAATAGCAGACGCCCCTAGGAAGGTAAATTGCATCTAAAACATCATTTCACATAAAATAGGGATGTGAAATGTGAGAAGCATAAGCCAAGGGAAGCTGGACATAGTAAAAATAGAAATGGAATATGTGAACATAGCAGTACTGAGGGTGAGTGAGTTTAAATGGACAGAATGGGCCAGTTTGAATCAAACAACCGCACAGTGTTCTACTCAGGCAATGAAAAGACAAAAAGAAATAAGATAGCTTTCATACTAAGAAAAGATGTGGCAAAAGCAGGCAGAGAATACAATGCAAAATCAGACAGAATGCCAGAGGACCGGAGTGTGCCGGGGGGGGGGGGATTGTATGGGAGGAGGCAGTCCTGAAGATAAGTTGGACCCAAGCCATTTAGGGCTTTAAAGGTCATAACCAACACTTTATACTGGGCCCCGAAACTAATAGGCAGCCAGTAAAGGTGGCCAAGACTAGACCAGGTGCTGACAGTGGCACAGATCATGAATTACTCATAAAAATAAGAGTAAGACTCATGAAGAAAACAAAACCAGTGATTGTACCAAAATATGATCTAAATAATATCTCAACAAATTTACAGATAACTTGAGAAACGAATTTTCACTGCTAAGGAATTATAGTCTGAAACCAGGAACATAATAAAAGAAGAATGCAGACAGATGCTTTCAATAAGCAAAAAGAAAGAGAAAAAACCATGGATGGCAGAAAAAACACTACAAGCAATAAAGAAAAGAAGAGAAGAAAAATAAAAGGGAGATAGGAACAAACTAAAAGTTATGAATGCAACAGTTTAACGACTTGTGCAGAAAGATAAAGAAAATTACTACAACAACCAATGCAGAGAAATAGAAGACAACAATAAGGGAAGAACAAGAGATCTATTTCACAAGATCCAGGAAATCAAAGGAAAATTCAAACCAAAGACTGGGATGCTGTATGACAATAAAAATAACATAATTCAAGACCAGGAAGGAATAAAAAGGTGTTAGATGCAATACATAGAAAAATTGTACAAAAGAGATGACAAAATGAAGGACACATGGAAGGAAGAGCCATATGAAGATGAACCCCAAATTCTAAAAAGTGAGGTGAAAACAGCAATAAGAGAAATAGCAAAAAACAAATCACCAGGAACATATGAATTTCCAATTGAAGTGCTGCAATCCACACTGACAGATTCAACTCTAGTGCTAACCAACATATGTCAACAGATATGGAAAACAAAATGATGACCAACAGATTGGAAGCAATCAATATACATCCCCATCCACAAAAAGAGAGACACAAAGGACTGCAGCACCTATAGGACCATAGCACTGATCTCCCATGCAAGCCAAATCATGCCCAAAATTCTGCAACACAGACTCCAGCCATGCATGGAAAGAGAGATCCCAGAGGTCCAAGCAGGGTTCAGGAAAGAAAGAGGCACAAGGGATGACATTACAAACATACAATGGCTAATGGAGTGCACCAGGGAAGTCCAAAAGAATATCAACATGTGCTTTATAGACTACAGTAAAGCCTTTGACTGCATAGACCATGAAAGGCTATGGAACGCCCTTAAAGACATGGAAGTGCCAACACATCTGATAATTCTGATGAGGAATCAGTACTCAGGACAAGAGGCTACTGTCAGGACAGAAGATGGAGAAACAAAATGGTTCCCAATTGGCAAAGGAGTCAGACAAGGCTGCATCCAAGTTTTCAGCACCAGAAGAACTTCTTTTATTTTACTGCTTGTTTTAGTAATGTTTTTAGTATTTTGTATTTTTTTATGTACTAAGTACCCTGAAGGTATCAGATCCCATCTGATCTTGGAAGCTAAGCAGGATCAGCCTTGGTTAATACTTGGTTGGAAAACTGCCAAGGAATATCACATGCTGTAAGCTACAGTTCAGAGAAAGGCAATGGTAAAACACCTCTGCATATTCATTGCCGAAGAAAACCCTGTGAAATTTATGTGGTTAGCATAAGTCAATATGTGTTGTGAGGACATGTATACACACACACAGAGAGAGAGAGTTTTATCCTCATAGCTGAATTTACATCTGCTTTTATTATGTAGTACATTGTTTTTAATCCCTGCTGCTAGTGTTATCTTGTGCTGCTTTATGGTCTTTGTTTTATTATCTTATATTTTATGCTTTTAATTTAGCCACCCAGAAAATTTTTGATATTTATTTGGACATTTATTTATTAAATATGATTAAAAAAAACAACAAACACTCCATTAGGAGTTCCATTTCCCTGCAAAATTCCTCTATGGCTCGGATTACCATCCAAACCAATCCATCTCTCTCTGAAGATTCAGTGTTGCAGTGGCAGCATCCTAGAAAATGTCTGGAAACATTTCACCAATCCTTGTGCCTATAATGCAGACTCAGATGCATTTCAGATAGAAAGAGCCAAATAGTTCCCATAGCTTGTGAAGTCCATGGTATGATCCCAGAGGTCTATTTTGAGAGAGACACTGGCACTTGGATCACTGCACTCAAAATGTAAAGTTCTTAGACTTCAGGGTCTCTGTTGCTGCAGATTCTTTAGAGCAACTGCTATAGACAGAGCATGAAAAACTTTCATTGGACTGCTACTCCCAGGTGTTCTTAAAAAGAGTGCATGCAAAACTGTTATACATTCATAACTGGTTCATATCCACAATCCCTACATATTCAATAGTGTAGGGCAGTGATGGCAAACCTTTTAGAGCCCTGGTGCCCAGACTGCAACCCAAAACCCGTTTATCACAAAGTGCCATGTCCCTCTGGATTTCTAGTAACAAACTCTGACAAACTTGTGCTGGGGCAATGGCATGCATGCCCACAGAGAAGGCTCTGAGTGCCCCCTCTGGCACACATGCCATAGGTTCACCACCATTGGTGTTGGGAATCCACAGGGTATGTGAAGGTCTTCCAAATATGACTTAGCTGCTGTAAGCAATGGAGGTCTGTTCTCCTATCAAGTGGGCAAACATTTGCTGTGTGCCTTCAAATCATGGTGACCTTTACAATGCATCTACATTGTAGAAAGAATGCAGCTTGACACCACATTCTATGAAATCCTGGAGTTTATACAAGGTCTTTGGCCTTCTCTGCCAAAGAGTGCTGGTGCTTCACAAAAACTAAAAATCCCAGACAAACCTATAATCTGGATTTCATGGCAAGATTTGTTTAGAGGAAGTTTGCCATTTCCTCCTTCTGAGGCTGAGAAAGAGTGGCTTGCTCAAGGTTGCCCCAGGGGTTTCCATGATTGAGCAGGAATTGACCCCTGGTCACACAGATTCCTAGTCCTACACTCAAACTACAACACCACATTGGTTATCATATTGATTTGTATAGGATGGTCTAACACATTCCTTTCTCACTTTATTCACATCAAATTTAGTATTTTCCAACTGACATTTATAAAGTAGATGATTTCTTTTTTCTGAGGATATAATTAATACTTCCAGCACAGCAGGAGTAGCAGAAGCACTCAAAGCTTATGGTCCGTATAGACACCAAAAGGTGTCATTGCAAATATTGCCATAATGTGGCCACAGGAAAATAATAAGTACACTGCAGTATTGAAAATGGGAATATTTTTTTTCTGAACCTATTAATTGATGCATAGTACAATTCCAACAGTCAATGCATTTCTTTCATAAGAAAGTCTAGCCATTTCTGCACAGGCTAAATAAAACCGTCTATTCCCCATCCATTCATGCAGGCACCACTACTGTGTCACAATCTTCAATTTAGGATTATAACCCCACTCCTGTCCTAGTGTCTAGACCAGTGATTTCCTAATTCTGGCCTTTCATGTGTTTTGGACTTCAGTTCCCAGAATCCAAAACTATTGGCCAAGATGGCTGAAGTTTCTGGGAGCTACAGTCAAAAATACCTAGAGACCAGAGTTTGGGAATCACGGATCTAGATTATGGATGGGAATCAGGTTTCCTTCCAGGTATTGCTGAACTGCAACTCTCAGAATTCATTACTATTTATTTTGCTGCTAAGGCTGCTAGGAGTTGTAGTCCAACAAAGTCTAGGAAGCTACAAAAGTACGTCTGAGTAGACATGCAATGGACTACACTGGATACCAATTCTTTATTGTGAAAGATGAATCTGCTCTAGGGTTTAGTTTAAACTTTCCCCAGGCTATCCACAGTACTGAACTCTATCCTCTAAACTGATGCAGCAACCCTTTAAAGATTAGACTGAAACTCGGAGAAGATTCACTAGCCCACTGCCATTGAAAGATGGCAAAAAAGGATGCAGCATTTTAATAATGTTTGGAAACACCATCTAGACACCAAAGAAGTTCAGGTTATTCATCCTAAGAGAGAAGAATATTTCCAGGAGGCTCAAGAGGAGGAAGCTAAGATACAACTGGGATAAGATTTTAATTGTTATGGTGTTTAAAAAATCTGAGTCAGTTATACACTATGCCAGTCAAATGGGAATGTGCTGCATTGTCTTAGGAAAGAACCACTTTTGACACTCATGGGGATATAATACACAGTTCTGGGGAACCACATTGCCAATTAGCATTAATTAATATCTCATTATTGTGAATGTGTTGCTATCATTCATCCTTATGTCACTTATCATGCTGAAATGCTTTTGATTCATAGGGAATGTAATGGAGAGCTGCTTAGTAATTAGTTAACAGGGCTTGAATTCTATTGTTTTATTTCACTGCCCATGCAAAGTGGATTTATTTTTAGACTCCATTCACACTCCAGAAATAATTGGATTTGATACCACTTTAACTGTCATGGCTCAATGCTATGAAATCCTGAGAACTGTAGGTTCTGGTGGTACTAAAGCTCTATGACTTTGTAAAAGTACATGTGGAGGCCTATTCTGTTACTATCACAATCAGTTTTATTCCATTTTTTAAAATAAAGCTAAAATTTAATCCCAATTGCTAGTCCAGATTAGAGTAGTCCCTTTGAATTCATGGGATTTGTATAAGTATGGATTCATCATTTAGCAGTTCATTTGATAGGGAGGAACTGGAGTAATGGTTTGAGTGTTGGACTATGACTCTGAAGAGCAGGGTTTGAAACCACGCTTGGCCATGGAAGCCCACTGGCTGATTTTGGGCAAGTCACATACTCTCAGCCTCAGGAGAAGGCAATGTCAAACCTCCTCTGAACAAATCTTGACAAGAAAACATTATATGTTCATTTTGTGGTCCCCATAAGTTGGGAAAATGACTTAAAGGAACACAACAACAATAATAGCAACAGTTGATTCGTTGGCTTGCCTCAAGTTGGAGATGGCAAATGAAATTAGAGTCAAATTATCTGCAAGTTTCCTTCTTGCAGTCTGTGTAGTTGCAGTTATTTCCATATTGTAGTCACTAAACAGCACTCATAATCTGGAATCTTTAAATGATCCACATTTCCTTGCTTTTGGAAATTTAGGGGGGTTGCAGACTGCCAGAAATAGTGCAAATTGAGTCCACTTTTAGGGTTAGGGTTAGGGGATCGTGGGAACTGTATTTTATTGTGGCACCAGATCTCTCTGACAGAGAAGGCTCAATGTCTCAGAAAAAACACACAATTCCCATGATTCCCTAGCACTAACCCTAACCCTAAAAGTGGGCTCAATTTGCACTATTTCTGGCAGTCTGCAACCCCGCATAGTTCCAACCATAACTTCTTCCTTTAAATCAAATGATGTGCATAGTTTCATATTTTCACATCGCTTCCTGTCACCATTTTAAGAGGGTATTGCAGGGGGAAACTGAGGTATATGGAGGACTACAAGGTTCTGGGGTTCTTCTAGGAGAGAGTATTTTCATGGGAGTCATTGATCGGGGGAGTGGTTTTTTAAGTGATTTTTGGGCCAATGCTGCCCACAAA
>CM034706.1:6032643-6044452 GCA_020142125.1 Phrynosoma platyrhinos
CATGGCCCCTAAATGTCAGTTTCAGCTAGAGAAAACTGTGGCACAATTTGGATAGGGGGTTTATCTCCTGACTTGGACAAACAACAAACCAAGTTCCTGAGGTCATTGTTTCGATTTCCAAACTGTGTTCCTGATTGTGTGCCATGCTTAGGCCCTACAGTACCAGGGAGAAGACATGACATTGATATTTAACCCTCCTTTAAAGACTGGTTGTGAAATTCTGCTGAGTAGAGAGTTGGATGGAAGGTAGCAATCTAAACTGGAATTCACATTGGGACATCAGCACATGTATGTATCCTTTACATGTGCAGATCTGATTTTTCAAGTGCTCTCCATGTAGTGCCCAAAGCCACCCCTTACAACTTAGTTTAAAGCTCCAAGGCCATCTTATATAGGCATTCCATACTTCAGTGTGAACAGGCAGGATCGGAGATTACAAAAGTGCAAAGCTCTCTTAAGAAACACTCCTCCCTCCCCAGATCTTAGTCTTGATATCAGCATTGTGTGTCCAGCTATGAGAAAGGTAGTTAGACCTTCTCCAATCCTGCCTGCTCCCAATGAAGCACAAAATGTGTGTATGAAACATCTTGTTTACCTCTTGGACAAACAACAAACCAAGTTCCTGAGGTCATTGTTTCGATTTCCAAACTGTGTTCCTGATTGTGTGCCATTGCTGGAAACAGGGGAAAGCCCCTTATCATTGATAAAGATGTTGAATAGCTCTGGGCCCAGAACAGAGCCTTGTGGCACCCCACTGGCCACTTCTCTCCAGGATGAAGAGGAACCATTGTTGAGCATCCTTTGGGTTTGGTCAGTCAACCACTTACTAATCCACCTAACAGTTGTATTGTCTAGCCCACATTTGACTATCTTGTTTGCAAGAATATCATGGGGGACTTTGTAAAAAGCCTTACTGAAATCAAGATATTCTATGTCTACCACATTCCCTTCATCTACCAAGCTGGTAATTTTATCAAAAAAAAGAGATCAGATTAGTCTGGCATGACTTGTTTTTGAGAAACCCATGTTGACTTTTAGTGATTATGGCATTCCCTTCTAAATGTTCACATACTCTCTGTTTAATGAACTGTTCTAGAATCTTTCCCGGTATTGATGTCAGACTAACTGGACAATAGTTGTTGAGATCCTCTTTTTTTCCCCTTTTTGAAAATGGGGACAATGTTTGCCTTGCTCTAGTCTGCTGGGACTTGTCCTGTTCTCCAGGAATTCTCAAAGACTATTATTGCCAGTGGCTCTGAGATTACATTTGCAAGTTCTTTTAATATCCTTGGATGTAGTTCATCTGGTCCTGGAGACCTAAATTCAGTTAGGGTAACCAGGTATTCCTGTACTTCCTCTTTACTTATTCTGTGTTGTATTTCCCCTATTGTGTCCTCTGCTCCATTTTTCTCAGGTTGAACACACTTTTCCTTTTGTGAAAAGACTGAGGCAAAGAAGGTGTTGAGTAGTTCTGCCTTTTCTCTGTCCCCTGTTAGAACTTCTCCATCTTCTCTGTGCAGTGGCCCTACCATTTCCTTCTTCTTTCATTTGCTACGGACATACCCAAAAAAGGCCTTTTTATTGTCCTTAACCCCTCTAGCAAGCCTGAGCTCATTCTGTGCTTTGTGCAAAGGGACAATTAGAGCTGAGCAACTTCTGCGGTTCTTGTATTCGTGTGGGGAATTTTATTTTGGGGAAGTTGATGGCATGTATATTTTGTTTGAATGCTTAAATTTTGAGTCTATGAACTGTAGATTATGACTGACCAAACTAGAGAAGACCTACTGAATCAATAGAATTTACCTACCTGTTGATTTTATGTTCATCAATATCTTCAATAGCTTTCCTCTAGCTGGGACTAACCAGTAGGATTCAGATCTAACTCTATTGTTTCAGAGCCAAAGGAGATATTCGTATTGCTGTGAGAGTCAGCATGGTGTAGTGATTTGAGTATGATAGAATTCCAACCATTGTTTTTAATAGGGTTATTTGCTTTTTAACTTATGTATCATTCATTTTTAAAACTTTTATTGCAAGCTGTTTTGGGTCCCCTACAGGGAGAAACACAGAGTAGAAATTCAATAGATGATGATGATGATTAAAAAGTGTGTCTGATATATGTAGATCAACCTTAAAGGTAGATTTTGAAATGTAAAGCATTATTAAAATGATTTGGTAAATTATTAAAAATGTGTGAAATTCCATTTCTAGTTCTCATGTCTCTCTACCCTGGTGGTTACTCAGTTCCCTACACAATTCTGCCCTTTTGCAAACTTTTAGCATTAATGTTTGTTTGCCATGTCAGTGTGGACTGTGAGATTTATGACATTTTATTTTTTACAACAGGAAGGCAAGTTAATGTGTTCTGCAGGAGTTATCTGCAGGAGCTCTTCAGATTAAAAACTTTTCTAATAAAATGCAGTTACATCTCCGTTTGTGTGCAAACACTCCAAAGAACCCCCCAAGCATTATGGAAATGCCCTTATCGGTTCAGCATAGCAGCGTTGTACTCATTTGGCAAAAGAGCAGGAAGAAAATAAACTTTGAAGATGAAGGAAAAAGACTTTGGAAAGGAGATGGAGAAGGATTTCTTCTTAGAAAAAGGGAAAGGAGGAGAACACAAACAGTATGTGAGGATCACAGATTGCAAGTGATAGTTTTAAGCCAAGAAACTACAGTACCAGGGAGAGGACATGACATTGATATTTAACCCTCCTTTAAAGACTGGTTGTGAAATTCTGCTGAGTAGAGAGTTGGATGGAAGGTAGCAATCTAAACTGGAATTCACATTGGGACATCAGCACATGTATGTATCCTTTACATGTGCAGATCTGATTTTTCAAGTGCTCTCCATGTAATGCCCAAAGCCACCCCTTACAACTTAGTTTAAAGCTCCAAGGCCATCTTATATAGGCATTCCATACTTCAGTGTGAACAGGCAGGATCGGAGATTACAAAAGTGCAAAGCTCTCTTAAGAAACACTCTTCCCTCCCCAGATCTTAGTCTTGATATCAGCATTGTGTGTCCAGCTATGAGAAAGGTAGCTAGACCCTCTCCAATCCTGCCTGCTCCCAATGAAGCACAAAATGTGTGTATGAAACATCTTGTTTACCTCTTCTCCAGTTTGCAAACAAGTGCAGGAGGAATGTTAAATGCCACATTTCTTCCTAGATTATTCCAGCAGATGCTAAATGTGTCTAAGTGTACAGTGGGAGCTGACTCAGCAGTCGTATCAGGTTTTTCTCACCAAGAAGGGACTCTGTGTCTTTCAGAAGCAGAAAACCTAGTCAGGGAAAATGATGGGGTCAAAATAACCTCCCGACAAATCCCTCATGCCTGCTTAATGGCTTGGATTTACAGGGTAAACAAAGGCTCACCCAAAAGAGTTTGCAAGGTGTTTCATGGCTAACAAGAAGAAATTGGTATATCTAAGGAGTTAGCACCAAATGTTTTCTCTCTTGAATAGTCAAAGGGAGTCTTTTGAAATGGGTTAAATGAACATAAAATGCATCATTTTTTATCCAGCACAATCCATCCTCAGAGCTTTGGCTGTCTATGGTATCCAGATATAATCATATCAGTTATGGATCTGGTTACCAACCTCTTAAGTGCCATAGGATACTGGCCATAGGTTAGGGTCTTTTTCTATGAGACAAGGTGGTGAGGGAGAAATAATGAATTTAAATACAGAATTACAAGCATCTGAGAGCACTTTCACACCACATAAATAAAACACTATTGTCAGAATCCTATATGAACTGTTATGTTACATAACTTTGCATATGCTTAACTACGTAGCACAGGCATTAATAAACCCCATTACTGAATAGTGAAGGTGCAGACACAGGACAGCAGCAAGAGTGCCTGATGCACATTGGGATTGATCCATATCGGCATGCAACATGCATTGTATGCTTCACACACCAGTGTACTTTAAACACTGATGTTTAATGCATCATGTAATATGTAATAATGCAACAGCAACCCTCTACTGGATATGAGCATTATGCAACTGCACAATTCTAATTCTCACATACATAAATATACTTACAAAGACATCATGGTTCCATCTATTGAACCCTGAGAGTTATAGTTTTCTGAGATTCAGTGGTCAATGTGCTATGAATCCAGAGAAAACACTACATTTTTGCAATCTTAAATTTTAATATAAATGTAAAATATATTTGCTTTCATCAAATATTTCTGAAATGGCATCCTGGCAAATGGTTTCAATCCAGAATTCATACTTGTGCTGTTACCTTCACTACATGAATGCCTCTGATCCCTGCAGAGACGAAACACAGGTCTGGGATTTTCTTTAGAGGTGAATGCTTTGCAGGATAAAAGCAACTGTGGTTCTCATTAGATTCACTAACTGGCTCATCAGTTTGTTAGGCACACAATCGATCTGAGCTTTCCCCTCCTGGTGTCAGTTGAAAATTCATTAGGTAGAGGACTTTTCAAAGCCCTCTGGATTGTTTTGTCTATAAAGAGTTTATATCCTTGAAATGAGGGAGATCTAGCCCGAGTTAAGCACTCTAACGTCAGTGAGAGAATTAAGCATATGTTTTAACCTCTGCCATTGGAATCTATGGGATTTAAAATTACTTAGATTTTGCCTAGATTGTTTTATCTGGTTGGAATATGTTATTTTGGCCTAGATCCTGTTGGTGTCTTAACTAGAGAAATTGTTAAATAATGAGTTGAATAATAAGTCAATACTTCTGTAAATCCCATTGTTTCTGTACATCTACTCTAGTTGGGATTGTTATTAGGATCCAGGCCTGTTTTTCTATTAACAGGAGTGTGAAAACTTGAACTCTGGACCCCATGACACAATTCTTACTTATGACTCCAGTAAATTTGGTGAAATACTCTCTGGAATTGCCAACTAAATTTTGCCTATAACCAATGGCAGAGTGAATGTAGGGGTGGGAGGGATACCTTGGGCAGAACTTCTAAAAGATCAAGAAATTACAGAAGAGCTTTGGTATGTACAAAATCTATGTCTCAATCATGTACAAAATCTTTCTCACCAAGAGGAAGAAAATAGTAACATTATTCCCACTTGCCTGCAAGAATGGAATTTTAAAAAAGACCCACATTCTAGTGCCACCTTCTAAAATCAAACTCAAATGGTGGCCCTGATAGGATTTTAGGTAAAATGGGACAACTGAGAAATGAAGAGGAGGAGGCATCAGGTAAATCAGAAGGAAACACCAAACTGTGTGGGCTGTGTAACATTACAGGAGTCAGAGGCCTAAATCCTGTACTTATTCCCAACTACAGAAGAGCTGTGAAAATAATTAGATATACCAATGAGTTGAGTTTGCATGCAGCAATTGTTTGTGATAGTCTATACTAACTGGAACCAAGGATGCATCTATACTGTAGAAAGAATGCAGTTTGACACCACTCTAAGTACTGTAGCTCCATCCTATGACATCCTACAACATTTTTAGCCTTTTCTGTCAAAGAGTGCTGGTCCCTCACAAAACTATAAACCCCAGGTTTCTGTAGGATGGAGCTATGTCAGTTAATGTGATGTCAAACTGCATAATTTCTACAGCATAATGCACCTTCTGCAATATGATTAAAGCCTGAATCAGGACTTTGGTGACCTTTACAGTTTGCAGAACTAGACTGATACTAATAAAATAAATGTCAACAGCAGTAAATATAACATGCTCCATTTAGGTAGGAAAAATAAGATATGGAAATATAGGATGAGGAACCCGTGATTTGACAGTGCTATATGTGAAAATGAAGACCACAAGCTTAACATAAAGCAACAGTGAGATATTGAAATGCCAAAGAAAATAAATGCCAAATGCAATCCTTTGCTGTTGTTCTTATGTACTTACCTATCTGTTTTCATGGGTTTCCCCCCACAAAATTTGTCCTAAGTCACCCAGGGAGTGGGGATTTGAACAGCTAATGGAGCACACCAAGGAATTCCAGAAAAAAATCAACATGTTTTATAGACTATGGCAAAGTTTTTGACAACATAGATCATGAAAAGCTATGGAATGCTCTTAAAGACTTGAGAATGCACTAAAACTGATGGTCCTGATGAGAAAATCTGTACTTAGAATAAGAGGCTACTGTTAGAACAAAATATGGAGTAGAATGGTTCCCAGTAGGCAAAAGGGGTCAGGCTAGGCTGCATCTTCATAATTCTGATGTTTTAATTGTATCACTATTTAATACTGTTTTAAGGGGGGGAGGGATATCTTACTATTGTAATTTGTTTTAACTTGTAAACTGCCCGGATTGGGTATCCACTGGGCGGTATAGAAATAAATTTATTATTATTATTATTATTATTATTATTATTATTATTATTATTATTATTATTATTATTATCTTTTCACCCTATTTTATACAGAAAATATCATATGAAGAGCAGACTTGGACACAGAAGAAGGAGGAGTGAAGATATGAGGAAGGCACAGCAGCAATCTAGTAACACCATATTACTAACAGAAGACATCATAGACCTGGAACAACTAGATGCTCTACATAAATTCAACCTAGACAATGAGGAAATTGAAATACTAAAAGAGTTCCCATATCTTGGATGAAACATCAAACAGAATGGAGACCGCAATCAAGAAATCAGAAGACTAGGAATGGGAGGGTAGCTATGAAAGAACAAGAAAAGGTCCTAAAGAGTAAAGATATAGAACTGAATACATAAGTTAGAATTATAAAAGCCATTGTATTCCCCATCACCCTGTATTGGTGGGAGACCTGGACAGTGAAGAGAAACAGATAAGAAGAAAATAAATTCATTTGAAAGATGGTGGTGGAGAAGAGTGTTAAGAATACCATGAACAGCCCTCCCCCCCCAAAAAAACCCCACAAAAAATGAGTTCTTGAACAGATCAGGCCTGGAATCTTCCTGGAAGCCAAGATGATTAAGTTAAGGCTGTTGTATTTTGGTCACATCATGAGAAGGCATGATTCTTTAGAAAAGACAATAATTCTAAGAAAGGTGGAGAGATGTAGAAAGAGAGGAAGGGCACATGCTATTGGGCTCTATTAAGGAGGTTGTAGGTATGAATTTGAAGGACCTAAGCAGAGCAGTGGAGGACAGGAAGTCTTGGAGGTGTCTCATCCACAGGGTCTCCATGAGTGAGAATTGACTCAAAAGCAGCTAACATCAATAAACTCCAGGAGCCCTGCTCCAATATTTACACCACTGCACTACACTAGACTGCATCAGTACAAATCTATTGCCTCAATCAAGGGAAATAATACTACTTGTATATTCTGCTTTGGTCAGACTTCTTCTTATCTGTAATCTTGTGTTTATTTCTGGAAACTATTGTTCAAGAAGAAGGTTAACAATTTGGAACTTGCCCTGAGAAGGGTGCCCAAAGGTCTGGAAGTCAACCATATAGGGCAGGGGTAGGCAACCTAAGGCCCGGGGGCCGGATGCAGCCTCCTGAGGCCTTTGGACCAGCCCCAAGCCGGTCCTGCCACAGCCGGCACTGCCCACCATGATAATATTGATTATTGTTGTTATTACTTGTTCTTGGGGGTTTCTTGGCAAAATCTCCACAGGGGTTTTGCCATGGCTTTTCTGGGGCTGAGAGAGTGTGCATGCATATTTTTTTTAATTTTTTATTTTTTAAAAAAGTATTTTTATATTGATTGATTGATTGATCGATCGATTGTGCTTCACCCCCCAATTGTCTGAGGGACAGCAACTTGGCCCCAAGCTCAAAAAGGTTGCCTACCCCTGATATAGGGAATGGTTAAGGGTTGTTTAGTATGGAGACAAGAATAATGAAAAGGTGATATGAAAGCTGCCCTATGAAGGACTTTCAGGCTTTAAATTGCGTGAACTTGTTCTCTGCTGCTACAGGATAGTGGTGCTGCTTAGCAGTTCCTGGTGGGGCTGTTTGGTGAGTAGGAAAAGGCTACTGGGTGGTGGGTGATCTCTTACGAAGAGGAGCACATAAGGATGACATTTTCAGGTCAATGACATACAGGGTGCCAGTCATAAAAAGTAAATGAACAAAAATTTCAGTCACCCAACACATGTGTCTGCACGCTACCCACACACACTACTTTGCAAGAATATTTTCTCCAGTGTCAGTCAGTCTCCAATTATATTTTCATCACTTTCTACTGACACCAAGAGATTTGAAAATAAGCACAAACACTAGTAATGAGGGAAGCTATCCAGCAGAGACAGACAGCAGATCCATTTTTCAGCTTCCAAACTTATATTCCAGCAAGGTTTTCCCTAGAAATCCTTGTATTCATACCTCCAGGCAGAAATAATCAACATTGTTCCCATTAGAAGATATGATTGCTTAAACATCTGCCAAAATGTGTTTAGCTTCTTTGGGGAGTGAGGTAGGAATACCCACAGCAGTGGTGGAGGAGAAGGAGTATATAATTTGCTTTCAGATTTCCCCATTGGTTCTTCAAAGGCCCATCTAACACATTTGTTTTATTTCCAAAAGATGAGAAGAAGTCTCTTTCCCTAAGCAGTAATTTTCTTCCCCAGTTGGAACAGTTCAGAGCAATTTGTACTTGAACTGTATTCTTTATGATCCTGTTTGCTACTGTATCTTAATTCCAAAAAGAAACAAAGGTCAGAAAAAGTTAATCTCAAAAAGCAATGGTTGGATCATTCCAGTTCATGTCATTTTCTCTTGTGTTCACTTATATGCTAATTCCAAATTAACTGTCACTTATGGGAGTGGGATTCAAAACCATTGTCTTACATGCATTTGCTCTCAATATATGAATTTGCAAAAACATTTGTTTAGAGCTATTACAGATTTTTTGTTTTGAACTAAAAATTATGGTAGAGATCTGCAATAGGAGATGAATTGTAAAGTACACAGAACCAGAACTATGTTATATCATCTGTTCACCTACTACAGTATTCATATTTTTGGTACTGTAGACCCACTCTTTGGCCATTTAATGGATAATGGAAAGCAGGAGGAAACTTTGAAGAAATGCCAGATGCAAGATGTAAACCAGATGCTGACATCATCCACCAGGATTTTAGGAACCTTAAACGATCATTGAGTGGTAACTGCAACAGCTAAAAGGTGAGTCCTGAGATGATCTTAATTATTTCATTAGGTTGGAGAGAACTCAAACCTCAACAACAATGGTGCCTTGAGTTGTGTCAACACTGAAGAAAAGAGACATTCCTGCTCTGTTCCCACACTGGCTTGTTTAGATGACACATAGAGTCAAAACAGAGAAAACACAGCTCCAATCCATGCTCCAGGGCATTCTATGGAGCAAAAAGAATCCTTGTTTGGTCCAAATCAGGCCAGAAACTCCAAAGAATTCCTTAAACATGTGGATTGTGTGCCAGTGCAGGAATGAGGCAAGAAGCACCAGCAAGTGAGCCGAAGGAGTCAAGAGGCACCCTAGACTAAGCTAATTGAATCACTGGCCTCTTCCCACCCAGACAATCCTACTCCTGCCATAGCACTGTCACTTTCAAGTTTGCATGGTTCTTCCAGCACATAATAGGTTTTCATGGGGCTGGGGCTGGGGCCAGGACAGGAGTGTGAAGTGTGCAGACAGTGCTGCTAGTATCAGCCTATTATGGGTGCTGATTGTGTGGATAGCTCATCCTCCCCATGGATCTGGAAGCCCTGGTGGTAAGCAGCGTTTTTCCATCAGTGTGAACACAGCCATAGTTATCTCAGCTCACTAACAGAATGCCAGCCTATGTCTGAATATTTGGCAGGTGATCAAGCCAGTGAATAATTAGGTTGTAATCCATAAGTTCAGTAGTTGCAAATTTGGTCAAATCACAATATGTGCTTAAAAGTATATTTGATGCATTCCACCATTAGCATATTAGAGGATAGGAGAGAAAGCCTTCTCAGTGGTTGCTCCTAGGCTGTGGAACTTGGGAATCTCAGTTGGCACATTTTGTGCCCTTTCTCTGCCAGAAGACAAAGACCTTTTTATTTAGACGTCTTTGCCCATGTTCATTATGAAAGTTTTTAAATGGTGGATGCTCTTATTATTTTGGGGTTTTTTTAATCTGTAATCTTAAAATGCTTTAACACTGTTTTTAATTCTGTTCTCTGTTAACCTAAGAGTCTATTTAATTGTTTTGTAATTGGCTTCCTTACTATTACAATTGATTTTAGCTGCATACTGTTTTAATCTAGGATCTAAACCACTTTGGGTTCCATTGTGGGCAAAAAGTGGGATAATAATGATGATGATGATAATGATAATGATAATAATTTTCTTTTTTATATACTCCACCTTTCCCACCCCCCACCAGTCTCAAAATGACATAAAGATTAAAATGCAATGCAGCTAAACCATATAAAAGATCAATGTTGAAATCAAATTAAACTTCCAGCATATAAAAACAAATCAAACATTTTAAAACAACAGTTTGAAAAAGATAAAACAGTTTAAAAACAGTACAGTTAAAGCATTAAAAATAGTATGTCACACCCTCTTTAAAAACATTTTTAAAAGACTGTTGGAATAAAAGAAGCATTTGCCTACCAATATAAGGACTGAAAGGAGGGACCGTTCTAACTTCCCTAATTCCAGAGCCTGGAGCAACCACTGGGAAAGTCCTATCTCCCACTCCTTATTTCTCATCTTGTATTTCACAAAGTCAGGCCTGTGAAGGTGGCAGAAATGCAAGAAGGGCTTCTCCTGATAATCTCAGGGCAGTTTCATGAAGACAGTGAACAGGTTGATGGACAGAACCTAGCCAAAATACAGATTTGCTCCATAAAACAGGAATAGTCTAAGTCAAACCCTGTGGCTGCTTCCAGTCCCCCAAGGATGTTTTAGCAGTCTTCAACCTCCTTTCTGCACCCATCAGGTGAATGGTCTCTCTTAAGTGCTCCAGGAGGACCAATTTATCATTTAAATCTTTTCATTGTGTCCTTCCATCACCCCTTGCACTAATATCAACCTAATGTGAACTTCTAATCACTTTTCCCAAGCCTTCTTTTGGGGGACAGATATGGCATTACCTGCCAGCTTTGGATCATCCCAGGGGAAGAAAATTAATCAGTGACCAAGGATACATAAAGTGTGTCCTGGACCCTCTCACAAACTTTCCAATTTGCAATTTTTTTTAAAAATTATGTGATATTTTGGATAACATTTGCCCCCAAACCATGTAGAAAACAACCCCAATCAAAACACACAAAATGCTCTCACGACAACTGTAGGACTTATTATTTTTCCAAATACTCCAATTTCCCACTACAGTCCCTCTCAAAATGGTGGCAGGAAGCACTTTCTGGAAGGAAATTGGATTCCATGCAGTTGCCTGCCCCAGCCTTAAACCTGCCCACTGTTTCCCATCCCTGTCATAACACTATGTTGATATGTATGGTGGTGGTAGCTCATCAAATTTGAACAAAAAGTTGGAAGAAGAACATAAACATATAATGACATCTTTGGTATAACCACCTATGAACAATAGCATAAACTGAAACATTATAAAATCAAATCAAAACTTAACCTTATCCCATTTCAGGGTCCAGTTTTCTGCCCAAACCCTCCATGGATAGTACCCATGCAGAGCAAGCCTAAATACCTCTGCTTTTTTCTCTACAATCCATTTCAAAATAGCAAAAGGAAGGGGGGTGTCCCATCACTTCTTGCTGCCATTTTGAATGGGACTGTAGAGGGAAATGGGGATATTTGGAGGCAAAAGGTGTTCCAGGGCTGTTGTGGGGATGCTTTTATGGAAACATATATAAACAAATCTCTCTCTATTCCATTCTCTCAGGTACATCTGTTTGAAACATGGGACACAGGACCTTCTTG
>CM034706.1:6044552-6060326 GCA_020142125.1 Phrynosoma platyrhinos
TTTTTTCAGCCAGTCTCAGGTCATTGGAAAGGGTTGGAAATATTATTATACTTCATGATCACACTATATGTGGATGACTTCATCATGCAGTCACATAGCTTCATTACCTACATTAACAAGGAAGACAATAATACTGTACCATCATAACCATCGTGGAGTGCAGAGATGGAATGAATATTCAGAAAATATTCAGAAAATGATAGAAAAACATGTTGCTTGAGTGTCAAGAAACTGTGAAGAGAAGAACTCGGGGACTAATGAGAACTCTTGCAGTTTGGGACTTATTCTATACAAAAATTGCACATGGTTGTTTTGAACAAAAATAGCTTTTTCTGGGCAGAAACATTCTTTTCTGCAAATATATATATATGCTGTAATCTGCACAGGAAGCGCTGTTTTGTGTAGGAAAATATGGTGTATGAATGTTATGCAAAAATAAGTCCTGCATAGCTTTTAATGATTTTTTTCACAGCAGGAAGGAAATTGCTAAAATTACTCATTGTTTCCTCTGAAATAAATGCTAGTGAAATATTAGATCCCAGCTGGAATAATGTATATTGAAGAGCCATTTCATCTACCTACTATAATCTAAACTCAATATGGAACATTACAATGGGATTTCCTGTTCTTAATTGTTTATCCATGCTATGTTCCTGATGAAATTTGTGTAAGTGATTGGGTCGCATTTTAAGCAGTATACTGCTGTTAGTTTTTTAAAATGTGTGTGTGTGGGAGAAGGATGAATCTTTTTTGCAAAGTCTGGGATAGGACTGCACAACTGAATACAAGTGGAATGGAAGAAAGAACTAAAAAAAATACATCAACATTTGACAACATTTAATGAACACCTGGGTGAGAGGTGATGAAAGAAGTGTCTCATTCTAGTTTCCAATCTTAAAGTATATGATGAATATTGTATGGGAACGTTCATCATTCGAAGTCCATGACAGATTACATTATCTCACCTTCTATTCCCACTTCAGCAACAGCCCTCTGGGGGCTGATTAATTATTCAGCATATTTACCACTAAAGCTTGGGCTTGGAGATAATGTAGCTTCGGATGAGTAAGGTGATCCAATCAGAAGGCCTGCTAGTTTGATTCCCCAGTCACCACTCATTGGATGAAATAACAAGGGAAAATGAAATCCACAAATATAGGGTGAATGACACTTGGCTTGAAAGCAGTACCTGTGAAAAGGATCTCAGGGTCTTAATAGACTACAAGCTGGATCATAACAAATATTTCACTTGTAGGTACTGACATTTAGCTGATTAAGGTAATTTAAACTGCTCTTGCAAAAATTCATCATCAACACCAAGTATCTGATTTAAAGTATCAATCCCATCATTGGCCCACACCTTCCATGATTATGGTTCCTTCCAATTTTCAAATCTGGATTCCCCCATAAAGTCAATTTGGCACAGGTATATGGGTCAAATTGCAATTGAGACATTATTATTCACACAGTCCAAATGGTTGAAAATGCTGTAATAACACTGCTCCCCCTTTTTTTTTTAAAATGAGAACCAAGTACTGTTTGTTTGAACAGAGATGCCCAAAATGAAGAGGTACCAGGCCAAGGCATGACTGAGTACTTACTTTAAGTGGATATGTCCAAAAATTAATGCAAAATAATGGATCTGACTGATTTGGAAGAAGAAAAGAAGATCTGGAAAGCTGAACCCTTTTTTTAATTGGAATTTGCATTCTTTTCATTGAAGTTCTAGAAGGAGATAAGCCCCCCCCCTTTCCCCCTAAACAATACATTTAGTTTTTGCAAATATTTGTAGAGTATAATTATAGCAAATCTACAAATAACCTAAACAATTTTAAGTATAACATTCATTTTAATCATATTTACTTTATCCCACAGACTCATCTTTAAGTCCACGCATCTCTATAAATGCTGTGCAATATCTTTTATCAGCTTATTTATATTAAGATTAATTCTCTGGGAATAATTGTGCCTAAATAGGTACATAGAATTTGGACAATATGGGATCTGCTATAGGGTAAACATGCTAGAGTCCATCTTATCTTCCACTGGCAGTATTTCTGGTTTAGACCAGTTAATTTAATATCCAGTTATTTTATTAAAATTATTAATCAACTGCATCAAAACAGGGACTGATTTCTGGGGCTTTGAAATGAACAAAAGAAGATCAGTGCAAAAAAGGAACATTTTAAAGTTTTTTGTGGGATTTTGGGGCTGTGTGGCCATGTTCTAGAAGAGTTTCTTTCTGATGTTTCGCCAGCATCTGTGGCTGGCATCTTTTCTGAAATGTTAGGAAGAAGCTAAATGTTAGGAAGAACTTTTCACTGTAAAAGCTGTTCAACAGTGGAATAGGTTGCCTACGAAGGTTCATCTTTGGAAAGGCTGGACTCATTTTACAAATATGTGTATACTTATCAAAAAAAAAAAGTTTTCATCTCAGGGGAAAAGCCTTGTAGTCATAACAAGCTTGAGGGTGGATATCAATGAACTTTGATAAGTATTTGTTCATTTGCAAATCCCTAAATCCAGGTGATGATGGAAAACACAGCTAATGCTGGGTCTGAGATTCTACATAAGGTTGTACAATCTCTGGGTAAAACTGTACATGTGTAGGGTAAAATTTCACTTGTGGAGGTTTATAAGCAAAGATTAGGTGACTTTAAGGAATTCATGGCAGGATATTCAACTGGATGGCTCTGGCAGTCCCTTCCAACTCTATGATTTTAATTGTGCTAGGATTGTGTTGAATGGCAACTGAGTGCACACTGTAATATGCAACTGAATGCACAAGTGAATATGCATGCACATATGCATTCATGCACATGGCACATGCCTGTTCACATAGTCAATTGCATGTCCCATAGCACCAGATTTGTAGCTCTACTTGTGCAGTAGAGTTAATTGAATCCAGACCACCTACTTTGGCCAAAAATGTCCAGTTGATTCTGTAAGAGAATTAGCACACAGTCAGGTAAGACACCAGCAAGATTCTGGCCACTATGGAGTCTTCTTTTGAAGGGAGGGAGGGCAAGAGAAACAGAGAATGAGAGGAGGAGAGAAACAGAGTGAGGAGAAGGAGAGAGAAGCAGGATGTCAAGTGAGGGCCTAAGCAGATGGGCAGCCGTGGGCTGCCCTGGGAAGGTGCGCCGTTGGACCAAGGCATCCCCATGCCTCGATCCAGCGGCGCACCGTCAGCGCCCCTGGAAAGGAGCACTAAAATAGCACTCCTTTCATATGTCACCGAAAGTGCGCCGCAAAAGGTTGTGGTGCACTTTCGGCGTCTTTTCCACCGCAGCGTATCCGGACGCTGCGGCAGGAGGTCGTCATTGGAGTGCCAGCTGTGCGGAGGGCCGGCAGCTCCGAGGACGACCTCAGGAGGGGGAGGGGGAGCCGAGCGTGCAGCTGCCCCTCCCCTTCCCTGTGCCGAGGATGGCCTTTTAAGCCGTCTGCTTAGGCCCTGAGACACTTTTCTTGTGCATTTGTGAAAGGAGCAACAACCATCATTACAAGAAAGGTGGGTTGTATGTATGTGCTCCAGCTCAACTTGTTAATCAGGACTTCAAGGGCAGAATTTCCCACTAGAGAGAACAACAGGCAGATATAATCACCTTCCACACTTCTGACAAGAGAAGGCTTTGTGACTCCCAGATTACCAAAGAAATGATTGTATTATCCTGTAAAACCTCAGCTCTCACTGAATAAACATCATTGCTGCTTCCCATTAACAGGTAATGGCAGCCACATGGGCTGTTTTTAGGATCTAAAAATGTAATTGCAGATTGGGGTTCTGACACTGAGGGACTCATTGCTGGAGAAAATTCAGGTGTTTGAAGCTATAATAGTCAGCGCATGAAGGGAACTAGGATGTTCATGCTGGATTTCAGGGAAGGAAGAGGCGTGGGGAGTAGAATGCAGACAATTTGGATTTCTGCAGAGAAAACACAGCAGGATCACAGAGTACAAAACACAGAGGGTTGAACTGGATTTAGAAAGTAGGACACAGTTAATGGGGTACTTCCATGCATAGCATTTGCTGTTGTTGTTATTTGTTAAACTCCTCCTGGAAAGAAACCCCTCCTGAATCTTTATTTACCATTACCCCCCCCCCTTATTTTACAGTCCTTTAACTGTTTGTCTTTATGGAAAGCCTGCTATGGCATGTATTTTTAAAAATGATGTGGTAGCAACCCTATGCCCTATTCTCCTCTTGCCTACAGAATAACTCAGGGTTGTGTCTGTTTTTCAACAGTTGCATTGTATGGAGAGAAAAAACCTTCACACAAGCAGAAAATAAACAACGACACAGTGGTCAAGCTGGCTGGGGGCTTCTGCCAACCGTCAGTTTGCACCTCTGACAAAAGTTGGCAGTCATTCCTACAGAAGCTTTCTGGTCAGGAGGAGGAAGAGAGAAAAGGAAAAAGTCAAAGAATTATAGATTTGGAAGGAACCCCAATGATAATCTAGTCTAACCCTCTGCCAGTGCAAGAATTTACAATTAAAGGATCCTTGATAGCTTACCATCCAACCACTGTGTAAAAATGTTCAACAATGGAAAGTCAACCTTCTCTTTTTCACTGTCTTTTTGTCTTTTTCACTGTTGGGCAGCTCTTCCCATTAGGACTAGTCTGTTTTATTGTTGGCCAACTCTTCTCATCAGGAGTAAAAATCCATTAGTTTGAGTCTTCTGAAGCAGGTGAGAACAAGCTTGTTCCATCTTTAACATGATTGTGATTGTAACTGAGGTATTTAAAGATGGCTATCATCACCCCCTCAGTGTCCATCTACACTGACAAGAAGATCCAGCTTACCTTTGGGTTGCCTCAATCCACAGTGACCACAGTTTTGTCTACACAATCATTACACGTGCAGAGAGTAAGTTCAAGAGAACAGTCCATGTAGTTCTCCCTTTTGAACTCATCCTGGTCCAGTTAATCCTAGTATGTGTGGCTACATGTCCATAACTGCTCCAGGATTCTCTCCCCCGCCCCTCCATTCCATGCAAATGTATGCACTTCTGAACTACTCCATCCCACAATGAGGTTGCTATGGAGTGCAGCTCACACATGCATGAGAATATCCAGATTTCCTGTTCAAAACTGAGATAAATCCTCACTTTTCCCCTCCTCTGGATTACAGCCCTGAAGTGATTAAAAGGCTCAGATTCTTTATTTATATGCCACCTTTCTCCCAGGACAGGACCCAAGATGGCTTCCAGACCAACAAATTAAAAACATTTACAAAAATTTTTAAAACCAATTTAAAATCATTGCATTAAAACACTAGAAAACCAACTAAAATCATACAAAAGTTAAAAACATGTGAGATATATAGTTTTCTAAGTACCAAGTACTAGTCAAGTTAGGGCCGATGCAGACCGGCACAAAGGGCCAGCCTGGAGGGGGAGTTGTGGTGGGGCAGGCACATTCCAGCTGATCCAACTCCACCCTGATGCTGTCCTGATGCCTCACACTCATCTGCATGGTGTGCGGCATCAGGATACCCTCATGTTCACACACTGCACCAAAAGGGCACAAAAAAGACACTGCAGCAGCTGAAAGGGAGGCCTTTTGCCACCCCCAAAAGGAGCGACATTTTGCTGCTCTTTTGGGGGCAGAAAAAAGGAGGATCGGGGCTGCAGTGTGTGGTTACCACGACCCTGATCCACCTCTCCTGGGGTGGCTGAGAGCTGCCCCAAACAGGCCATCTGTATCGGCCTTTTGTCAGGACAAAATAAGTGAAGCAGCAATATCCAATTTATTATTTACAATCTTACAAGAAGCAGTGCCCTAAGCAAGTAGGCACACCCCAAACTTGATGCAGCAAGTTTTAAATCCCATTTCCCGGGAGCATATTCTCACCCTCATTTCCTCATTGGTCAGGTGCTTTATTCATTTATTGTATTTATAGCCTGCTCTTCAGCCAGAAAGGCTCTCAGAGCAGCTTACATATTAGACAGTTCCCTGCCCTCAGGCTTATAATCTAAAAAGACATGACACAAAATTAGAAGGGAATGTTGACGGAGAAGGGAAATAAGTCCAGCAGTTCTTCTCTCCCTCTGAGGCCTGGACCATGGCAGATGGACTGGAGGGAGGGCCTTCTTCTTCAGGCTAGACCTGATGGAGCTGGACTTACCTTTTCACTCCCTCCAAGGCCAGATGATGGCAGATCATACTTTGAGGTTTACATCCTACTATGTCCGCCTAACACAAATACATTATTCCCCACCCCTGATTATATCTTCCACCAACTCAAATTCAAAATCCCCTTACCATTATTTACAAACCTCCTTTTAAGGTACTTTCTTTTCAATTCCCTTGTTCCCTTGAAAGAGAACAAGATAGAGTTATTCCATCAAACATGGGACCCGCTAATAACTTATCTAAAAGAATATAAGAGTACTAGTTACGCGATTGGATTGGAATGAGAGTCAGGGTTTTCGTTGATTTATAAAGATAAATACTGTGTGTTATACATAGGAGGTAATGTTATAGCTAATCGAAAAGTGTCAGCATTTATTATTAATGGGATATTAAGGGAAAGTAATCGCAAGACAAGGAAGTCATTTTAGTTTGTAGTTGTTGGTGTTGTTATGATGTTGTTAGATTTGTCAAGTTTTATTTGTTTTTGTTTTTGATTTGATCTGTTGGTCATTTATGTATGTTATGTCTCTCTCTCTCTCTATATATATATATATATAGGATAATAACAAAGATTATAAAATAAAAAGGTACGTTCTTGGCTTAATTTTAACTATAGTGAAAGCTATGCCATTAACCAAAGCTTGAACTGTGATTTCAACCCAAAAATCTCATTATCAACTATCCCTTTCTCCCTTTCATGGTTTCACTATCTCTGTTTTGAGTTTGTTAGCTACTTTTGCTCAGAAAGCAACCTCCATCATCTGGAAAGTTTCTGCCAAGAGATAACTTCATGCATCTAATGAGTGTTCTACCTTCTCTACAAAGTTTGTGTGGAATTCAAATGATAACCACCTTTTCATCCAGCAGAGCCCTGGAGTCCAAAAACTCTTCTTCAGGGTGTGTATGTGTGATGTGTGTATTTTAAAAACCAAATCTTCCCCGCCTGTCCTGGAGGCCCAGCTAAAGTCTAAACTCTTTATTCTATTTCTACTGGTTTATATATATATTTGTGTGTGTATATATATTTATTTGTGTGTTGAATCCAAGCATTAACCATTTATCACAATATGAACCTCCCCACTTAACCATTAAAATTTTAAAACTAGGGTGACACTTTTTATTTGGCCTGTACAGATGTACCCTGTGTCTTCTGTTTTCCAAGCTGAACATACCCAACTCCCTCAATCTGTCCCTAGAGTGTTTACTCTTCCACACCTTGCACCAACTTGGTCCCCCTCCTCTGGACATGTTCCAGCTTGACCACACTCCTCTGCAATGTGATGTCTGGAATTGGGCACCAGTTTGCAAAGAAAATTTCTCAGGAAGCTTATTTCAATGGTTTGCGGGGGGGTGGGGGAAGCAAAAAGATGGGAACCCAAACACCAGAATGCTTGACTTTAAATCACATGTAACTAAGCTTATGAGAGGTTTTTCAATGGGGAATGGTGGAATGGCCATTTGGAAGCTGGATTGGAAGCCAAGACCCTTCTGCAAAAGGTCAGCATGCTTTTGAAATTTTCCATATCTTGGTGGAAAGTCTGTCATCCATCATTGCTTTGCCACTGAGTCAACTGCTTATGTCCTGCTCTGTCCTCTCCCTCCTTTCCCTCCTGAGATCCAATTTCTAAGCAAGCCTTTATAAGCTTACAGTGCAAGAAAGTGCCAGGAAGCTGCTCATCTCTCCACAAAATATAATGTAATACGATAAAGGCCAAAACCTAGCACTCTCTGGCAATTAATCTTTATTCTCCATTAGTTCCATATACTTCAGTATATACTTTCCAGAGGGTCAGCCACATTTCAGTCAATGGGTTTTATTTCTGCATCAGCAAACACACACACACAGACTATATAGAAAGTTTCCTCTTAGGGTTGCTCTCTCTGTATGTGCGTATGTATCTGTGTGTGCATGGCATAGGCACACTCAATTTAGTAAAATGTTGTCCGTAGGGTGTATAGGTAGGTTGCACATATGCAGAAAAACAAATGGACTTGGGAAAAAATAATTTAAATGGGTGAATTACACTTTAGTTTTTGCTGTGCCTTCAAGACATTTTTGATCTATGGTGACCCTAAGGCAAGGCTATCATGGGGTTTTCTTGGCAAGATTTGTACAGATAAGGTTTGCCTTTACCTTCCTCTGAAGCTGAGAGAGTGTGACTTGAACCAGTGGTTTTCCATGATCAAGCAGGGATTTGAACCCTGGTCTCCAGAGTTGTAGTCCAGTGCTCAAATCATTACACCATGCTGGCTCTGCACCCTGCAAAACAAAAATACATAAATATTGAAGGCAGCTTATGGTTTTACAGGCCTTCCAGTCAAGTTTCAGTGGGAACTGCCAGTCCAGTCCATATCAGATTAAAATTCGAAGAAACACACAGTTTTCTCATGTAGATGTTTGCTATTCTGTATTTAAATTCATTCTCCTTCCTCACTACAAGAAACAGGAAGGGCACACACCTCATTTTGTGCCTTTTAGCATATGAAATGCTAAATATAATACATATCTAAGTATTATATACTTTAATGTAATCTATGCCTCCAATTGTACACACTGACCTATGAAACATAATCAAAACAGAATCAATGAAAAACTGTAGGTGGAATTAAAGAAGTGGGACATTTCGTTTCTCTGGTGATCAGTGAAGAGGACTAGCAGAATGGACTAAGGATGATTTGCACATCACTTGTGACAATATTGTTTGTTTGTTACATTTATACCCCATCTTTCCTGAAATGAGCATCTATACAAGAGAGCAGGGCCCTTCCTCAGAACTGCTTGCAAAGTTGCTGGGGGCAACAGAAGAGCAAACTTTGAACTGGTGCAAAGAGAAACAACTTTTCTGTCATTTCCATTTCACCTAATAATCAGTTTATGCAAATGCAATGCATTATATATGCATGTCTTAATTTGGCTGACCGTGATTATGACAATCACCGTTAAGCCTCTCGCACCCCCCAATTATATTGGCAGAGGGGAGACAATGGGAGTAACTATTTCCCTTTTAAAAAATGTTTGTTGTTGTGACCTTTTTAAAAATGTAGCAATGAAGTGTAAGATTGTAATCATTGTTCTTTGTGGATTTTTGCAAGTCATGTACTGATTGGAATGCCAATGGTTCTCTCTTTATGATGATCACTAGATAGAAATGGAAAAGAGAAAAAGAAAGAGCAAAAGAAGAAGGCATTATTTGCATTAAGCCTTTAGCGCCTAAAGGGTGTCCACCACTCAAAGTTTCAATTTCTGCAGGGGGGGTGGAGGGGGTAAGGACTACACCCGGTGACACCACTGCTCCCCAAATATCTGCCTATTGGCAGTAACAGGCTTGTATCCTTTTAAAATGCTGGAATTTAGCAAAAGAGATGGTGAGAATAGGATGAGGGTCAGTGGGAGGAGAAATGAGAAGCTCCATTTTTTTAAAATTAAAATTAAACATTAAAATATATTCATTTAATTTTTCTTTAAAAACATCTCATCTTACCAAATTTTCACTTTAATCACACAAAACTATGTCCATTTAAATACATTTAGGCTGTGCATGTGATATCACCATTTAAACATATTCTGTGGGACCTCAGTATCTATGGAGGATCAGTTCTGGACACACACACACCACGGATACCAAAATCCATGTATGCTCAAGCCCACGTTCCCAATAGCGGTGCATGCATGCTGCCTCACCAACATTAGGGACAATGGGACTTCAGGTGAAGTCCCATTGTCCTTAATGGTGGCATGGTTGCGTGCACACCCAGCCACTTGGGACAACACTGGTTGTTCCTAATGGAGGTGCAGCCGCATGCACACGCTGCCATTGGGGACTGCATGGACTTGCCATCTGCAGATGCTCAAATCTGTGGATGAAAACACCATGGATACTGAGGTCCCACTGTGATTTTAATTTTGCTAGTTGTTTATGTCACAATATAGTGATATAAGGAAATTATGATTTATGAGTAACACTAGTACAAAAACATTACTTAGAATTCTGTATGGTGTGGTATGGGAAGAGATCAATGGTGGGAGTGACACCATGAGTTACCACACTGGGTGACACCAGCCCTAGTGATGCCACTGGTTTTCTGCACTACTCCTCCAGTGTGAGCAAAACTGACTATTTAAACAAACTATCCTGCCAATCTCCCCAATTGCCCTAAGGGCTGCAGTGAACTGTAGGCAATAACACTCTTACCACCTTTTTCTAATTTTGCCAATCAGATGAGAGGACCCCAAATTCCGACCCAGCCCTGAAGTGACCAGGACCAATTGTCACTGCAATCCAGGGCAGGAGGGCTGATCTCTAGTGAAAGAAGTTGGTGTTGGGGTGGAGTGTGCTGATATGCCCACTTAACCTTGCTCCCAACATCACCAGGGTGACCATAGTCCTGTTTGCACTAGTGCAGGGCAGCCTGGAGTATCCTGGCTCCTGAGTTGCCCTGACCTTCCCCCATTGCCCTCAGTTCCAATACCAAGTGGCTGATTGCATGCACATCCTGCTGAGCTGTTGGGTGCATTTGCTGCTGACATGGGTTGCTTCTCTATGAAGTCAGAACAAGGTGCCCAGCCTCTTTCACATGGCTGGGTGTCTTCTTCTGACCTCAGTGTGAGTGACTGGCAGCAGTGCTGGATGCACTGGGTGGTGGGACAGGACATATTTCAAAAAGCCATCCAGAGTCAGAACAGAGAGCAAGTAACAAGTTATTTCATTGCATTTTGAGGGAGTTATATCCCAATTCTGGTGCTGAATGGGCTGGTCATTGTCCTGTCTATTCATACCTGAACTGGGGTTTGGGACATGTGTTGTGCCATCTCCCCACTGAGAAGATGTGGGAGGAGATGCTTTATTTTGTTTGTGCAGCCAGGATCAACAAGTAGTATTACATATTATGTCTCCCCTCCTTCTAGGGAAAATGCAAATCACTCTGCTGCAAACAGCCATTTCATAATATAGGGATGGTGTGTCATTCCTCATTGCATAATGGGACAATAAGTGGGCACAGTGGCTGTATTCAGGAGGTGCATGTTTTGGTGTAACCACCATATAAATATGAGAGTAGATTTACATCATGCAAGTACAATATAGGATATCAGACAACAAGTAGCCTCCTGTTGGCTAAGGTCATTGGTCTGTCTAACCTGTAATGATCTCCTCTGGGCCTTATCACATGAGAAAAGAAAGTTGAAAAGGATAGGCAGAGTTGAAGCTTTCTCCTTGCCCTTCAGCATGCCACTGAAGCACTTCTGTTTTTTCCTCAAAGGAGATGGTCATAAAAGTATATCTTTTGTGACACTGGAAAAATCCATTTAGCAAAAGGCACACGTTTATAACAGTCTCCCACAAGAAGAAGAATAGAAGTGCTACGACAGCATGCAGAGAGGCAAGGAGAAAGCTGCAACTGCCAATCCATTTTGATATTCTTTTCTCATGCAATAAGTCTCTCTGACTCTTCTAGGGTTTTGTCTTTCTCAGTTCTAACACCAGACTTTCCATAAACGGAGATACTAATGACTGAATTTGAGTAATCTGCCTACAAAGCACATGTTCAGCCACAGAGCTGTGCACTACTAGCAACTCTTTCATACTGGTGGACTGCTGGTTCATCTATCCTTGTGTTAACTAATAAAACCTGTGTTGGAAAAAAGGTTAGCACCTTGAATAGCTACATTAGTATTCACTCTAAAACCCAGAGATGATTTGCCACCTGCTAGCATGAAGGCCCCCAGCTGCCACTGTTTTCTAGCAAGTGAAATTAATGAAAAATCAAAGAAAGCCACATGTAGAGAAAGCTCAAGTGTGAAGACAATATATCATGCTTCATAGAGATCTGGGCTACGCTGCATCTCTCTGCTGATTTTTGACTTACTAGAAAAAAATATGGATTTGCTGAAATGTGTGATGCGTGATATAGCCTTTTCCCTGACTATATCCTGATGCCAGTCAGAGAAATTATACTATACAATATTCAGGGTCTTCTGATGACTTAATTTAAATGCATATTCTTTAAAAACTGTGGTGAAGCCTTCATTTTAATCTGCTTAGTTTGCATATTAATCAAAGTCACTTTTTAAATATTTGAATTTGAGTTAGCTGAAGTCATCGATCAGAAAAAAAAAGTAGAAACCTGACTTCACATTAATGTATTAAATGGAAGCCTGATACTATTAATCATTGGTAGGTGGGTTTGGGGGAATCTCATTTCCTGATTTTCCCAAACATTTTGTTCTTTGAAAGACATTTTTGCCCTGGATCCTAGTTTAAAAATAGAAGCACAGGATATTCAAAAGGCAATATGTAAAGACTGAGACCCTTTATTGGGGTTGCATAGTGCCATCTTCAGCATGCAGAGTTATGCATTAATCCCACAACTGAAGCAAGACATTCAAATTTGAAATTGAATGACTGACCAAATGCAGTGTACAACCATGTCTATCCATGTGCAATGGTTCTACATGCACAACTCCACTTTTGCATCTTTTGAGCTGAATGTGGCTATTTTGCATCTGTCCCAAACACTGTCTGGGCAATCAGCCCAAGGCTTATTGCTACACAGCTGATAGCCAGCAGCCAATGGGCAAGCCAAGTCACAGAGCCGCTTACACTTCATCACTAACTTTAATAAAAACAAACCTGAAGTACCACAGAGTTCAGCAATATCCAAGTCAGGTAAATGGCATCCAGAGTCAAGAAACAGTCTAGGCCAGGTACACAGTATCCAAAGTCAACAAACACAGTCCAGGTCAAGCATAGAATTCAGGATCACAATGGAAAGCCAGGTAGATCAGATAATCTCTTACAACTCCTGGATCACAGGGTTGGGAATTTATGCTTAAGTGATCTTCTAAATCTGAATGGGCAGCACTCCCTGCTAGAGCTGGTACTGCCTCTGAGATGAGTGGCTCTGGAACCTCCTCCTGCTCTAGTTCCGAATCAGGTCCCAGAGGGTCTACTGCTTCAGTCTCTGAGTCAGAGGCCATGTCCATGTTCTAGAAGCAGGGTATGACAGCATCAAACAAAAATGTCCAGTAATTTCCATAGTGGATCTAAAAGATGTCTAAGGTATTAACAGAGTCCCAACCAATGTGTTCCTTTGTTTCTTAACCATTTATATTTAGTGATTGTTGTGTGCCTTCAAGTGGTTGCCAACTTATGGTAACCTAAGACAAACGTATCATGGAGTTTTCTTGGCAAGTTTTCATAGAATCAGAAAATCATAGCATTAGAAGAGACAATTGCCATCGAGTACCACCCCATTCTGCCATGCAGGAAGACACAATCAAAGCATTCCCGACACATGCCCATTCGACTTCTCTTTGAAAATCTCAAAGAAAACTCCACCATATTCTGAGAGAGTGTGTCCCACTGTCAAACACTGTTATTTTTTGTGTGTGTTATTATTTTAAATACATTTTAAATTATTATTTAATTGTATTTTAAGAGGTGTGGGATTGTGGGATATGGATGTATATTTTAAAGTTGTATTTACAACTGGTTGCATTACACAGAGGGGCAGGATAAAAATATTATTATTGTTGTTGTTGTTGTCAGGAAGCTCTTCCTAATGTTTAGGTAGAATCTCTTTTCCTGTAGCTTGGAATTTATTGCTCCATGGTTTAGTCTCTGGAGCAGCAGAAAACAAGCTTTCTCCATCCTTTCAAATATTTAAACATGTCATCATTTAACTTTCTCTTCTCCATGCTAAACATACCCAGCTCCCTAAACTGTTTCTCATACTGCATAGTTTCTGTTTGTTTAGAGAGGGCTTACCTTTGCCTTCCTCAGAGGCTGAGAAGGTGTGATTTGCCTCATGTCACCCAGTGGGTTTCCATACATTCTTCTAATTCCTCAATCAGAATCCCACAGTGGAAGAAAGAAAAAAATACATTTCTCTTGAGAGGGACATTTATATCTTTACAGGCATGCTATTGTTATATTTATAATTTACTGAACATTTTAAGGACATTTAAAATTGCAGTAGTATTGTTGGTAGTAAACACAAACAAAAATAATAATTCCATTGGCAGGTGAAAATTGTAACAATGCTCTTGAACATAAATTCTTCTGGCCCAGTAGCTGTCAAACTCAAAGACAATGAGTTAGAAATTATTATGAAACCACACATAAATTGCTTCTCCATGCATTTAAAGAACACCTGACTTGTATTCCATTTGAAAATCGAGCACATATTGGATTATATCTTTCACCTATTTTACCAGAGGAAACCTTTCACTATCTTCATATTAAAGTAAGGGTATTCCTCGTTGACAAAGTTGTCATCGTGTCCAAACATAGGAGGCGGTGCTCATCTCCGTTACTAAGCCAAAAAGCCAGCATTGTCACTGATTATATGGCCAGCATGATTACACAGAACACTGTTTACATTCCCACTGAAGTGGTACCTGTTTGTTTACTTGGATTTACATGCTTTTGAACTGCTAGGTTGGCAGAAGCTGGGACTAGTGACAGGAGCTCACCCCATCATGCAGCATCTGGGCCTTGAACTGCCAACCTGCTGATCTTGCAGTCAACAGAGTCAGTGTCTTAACCACTTGAGCCACTGCGTACTCATATTGGTCCTCCACAGAAGGGCCCTTTGTGGCATCCTCAAGACAGGGATGGGGAGGGGCAGCCACATGCCAGCTGCCACAACCCCTCCCTGAGGACATCTTGATGCCACGTGCCGTTACGCTCGGTGCGTGATGTCATAATGTCCTCCCAATGCAGCATCTTGACGCGCTGTGCTGGAAGGGGTGCAGAAGAGCCACATGGCAGCTCTTGGGGAGTCCTTTTTGCCAACTCTGAAAGGAGCAGCATTTTGCTGCTCTTTTCTGGGCCAACAAAAGGGAGGATTGGGGCCGAGGCATGGGGCAGCCTCAGCCCCAATCCTCTGCTTCTCAGGGTGGCCCACAGCCGCCTGTCTGCATCCCCTCCATTAACAATGCCAAAAATCTAGATAGATTTATTATCGGGAGCTGCCTAAGCAATGCAAGTTTTCCTGAACATTCTGGCAAGAAATGCAGCACCGATCCTTACAAAACACAAGAGCCATTCCCAAATTTTTTTGCACATTACTGTGCAGAGAGACAAGCAATCACCATCCTGGCTATGAAGAAGGAAGAAAGAAGAAGGGGGAGAAGAAGGGAAAATGTCAGGGATGGTGGAACCTTCCCAACTTCCTTGTCATGCAAACAAAAGGAGGAGAAGAAAAAGACCAGGGTGGTAGTGGCAGTGGCTGTTGTTTCTCTCCTTTTACTTTGAGAAACAGCTTGCATTGCTGATAGACTGTTACCATATTCTGTCCTTTTGCTAAAGAAAGACTAGTTTTTGCTACAAAAACAGCTTGTCCTCCTACCTCATTTTGAAATTACTTGAAGTAACATTTTTGAAGCCACTTTGGTGAATTGTCCATTTTTTAAATCTTCAATCTGTAAAGTTCTGCTGAGAGTTAGTGCCTGAAACAGCTCCCCCCATGCAAACCATTAAAACCAGTGCACTGCCCTTAACACTGTGTTCATATATACGATGCATTCTGTGTATTGTATGTATAGATGAAGGCAATAGAAAACCACCTGTGAAATAGCACTTGCCAAGAAAACCTTGAGAGGTTTCGGCCAGGAAAGGGGAAGGAGGAGGAGGAG
>CM034706.1:6070713-6083939 GCA_020142125.1 Phrynosoma platyrhinos
TAATGGATTGGATGAGGAAAAACAGATTGAAGTTAAATCCAGTCAAAACGGAAGTACTGACAGTCACAGGCCCAAACCAGATCTGGGAATACAGTCTCCAGTCCTGGATGGAGTCACACTCTCCTCTAAGGACTGTGTTCACAGCTTGGGGGTACTCTTAGACCCATCGCTTCACATGACTAGTCAGGTGAGTGCGGTGGTCAGGAGCGCCTGTTATCAGCTTCGGCTGATACGCCAACAATGCCCTTATCTGGACATGAGGGATCTGGAAATTGTGGTACATGCTTTGGTAACCTCACGTCTGGATTACTGCAATACACTCTACATGGGGCTACCCTTATGCTCAACCTGGAAACTGCAATTAGTTCAAAATATGGCAGCCAGGTTAATTACCGGAACATCCAGGAGGGAGGACATAACACTGGTGCTTAAATCCCTCCACTGGCTGCCAGTTAGTTTCTGGGCACAGTACAAGGTGTTGGTTTTAACCTTTAAAGCCCTACATGGCTTGGGTCCATCTTATCTCAGGGACCGCCTCTCCCCGTATGAACCCCCCACACCCTTCGGTCCTCTGGGAGGAACCTGTCAAACCCATGAAGACTAGGTTGGGGCAGACCTCCCAGGGGGCTTTTTCTGTGACTTCTCCCAGGCTATGGAATGGCCTGCTGGACAAGATCCGTCATATCTCCACTCTTTCTGCCTTTAAAAAGGCAGTAAAGATGGATATGTTCCAGCAGGCCTTCCCAGAATAACATCCCCGGCAATGGCAGAGTTTCACTATGCACCTCCCACCCTGTCCTACTATATACAGATCTGCCAAGGGGCTGTATTGTATTGTGCTTTAATGTATGGTTTTAATTTCTTCTTAATTTAATTCTTTTTTAAGGGGTGGGAGGGTTAGGGCATGAGATTTGGGTATATTTTAACTGTTCCTTGTTTTAATATGTTGTTTGCTGCCCTAATTGCCAAGCAGAGGGGTGGCTTATAAATAAAAATGTATTATTATTATCATTATTATTTTACAGAGAGGTGGGATATAAATAAATTTTATTATTATTATTATTATTATTATTATTATTATTATTATTATTATTATTATTAAATATTTAAGGCATATCCACACTGCAGAATTAAAGTATTTTGAAACCACCTGGACTGCCATAACACTGTCCTACAGAAATTTGGGATTTGTAATTTGGGGAGGCACCAGAACTCATTGCCAGACCAGGCTTCCAGACCATTCTTCACCAGAATTCTGTAGGATAGATTTATAGCAATTAAAGTTATGTCAAACTGCTTTAATTCTGCAATGTGGAAGCGTCTTTGGATGTGTAGCAGAATGTACATCCCTATCTGGATTCTGCACTTCCCAAAAAAGTAAATTGGAATCAATGAATGATTAGCCATTTGCTTTGTCAGTGGGGATGTAAAGAACAGGACATAACAAATACTCACACATTTTGAAGTCGTAGGCTTTCATGGCCAGCATCTATAGTTTTTTGTGGGTTTTTCGGGCTGTGTGGCCATGTTCTAGATGAGTTTCTTTCTGATGTTTCGCCAGCATCTGTGGCTGGCATCTTCAGAGAACCAGCCACAGATGCTGGAGAAATGTCAGAAAGAAACTTTTCTAGAACATGGCCACACAGCCCGAAAAACCCACAAAAAACTACTCACACATTTTCTTTTCCTTGGGATGGCCCACTGAGAAAATTAGCAATATCTTTAAATGTGGAGAATTTTAATTCAATTAAAAAATATCCTCCAAGCCCTTGTTTTTGTCTATATTTCCACCACATTACACAGAAAACATGGTATTTTGCATCAAATACTATTTTCTTCACAAAATGTTGATTGTCATGTAAAAAAGCAAAGATTTTTTTTTTGTACAAATGAATTTTTCACAAACATTCCCAAGGTGCAAGGATTAAATAAACATCAGCAAAAGCTTTCATAATCTCACTCAATTGAGATAAAACTTTTGAAATGATCCATTCTATCATTTAAGAACCTCTGCTATCGAAAGTTTTGCAGCGTTACGCCAAGGAAGGAGAAACATTTCCCGGTATTAAAAAAAAAAAGTAGAAAATGTACTGGATCTCAGGAAGCAGTGGCTCAAGAGGTTAAGAACTGACTCTGTTGATCACAAGATCAGCAAGTTGGCATTTGAGGCCCGGGTGCTGCATGATGGGGTGAGCTCCTGTCATTAGTCCCAGCTTCTGCCAACCTAGCAGTTCAAAAGCATGCAAATACAAGTAGATAAATAGGTAACACTTTGGTGGGAAGGTAAACTGGCCACATAATCACAGAATATTCTCTGACAATGCTGGCTCTTTGGCTTAGTAATGGAGATGAGCACCAACCCCTATGGTCGGGCACGACTTGACAATCTTGTCAACGAAGAATACCTTTACCTTTTACTCCTTATTTCAGCTCAGTGCTATTTGAAAAACATGAACATATTCAAACACAAAAAAAATAAAATAAAAGTTCTTGAGTTCATTGCCTGATAATTTTTTGAAATGTGATTCTAATTAAATATGGTACATACATTACTTCCAGGTCATTAGCATTTGTAGAAGCAATAAGCAATCATACAGAATTTTACATTGTCAGCTAATGGTGTTCTGCAAAGGTTTATTTCATTGTCTTTTTAAAAAAAAAACTGACTGGAGATATTAAAAAGGTCCCTTCCACTTAACAGTGGCTACCACAAGAAATTTGGGGCTCTTTCTTTAGATGAACTGGGCTACTTTCACTTAGAGAGAATGGAGAGTGGAATGAGTGAAGCTATTTTCTCCACAGAGTGAGCTGAGAAGTCCTTTCTTCTTCCATTTTGAAAGTGTATGAGAAAAGTTATCAAAGAAAGGGTCAAGCTACATTCTTATTCCAGCACTTAAGACCATCTCCAAATCTTCCAAATCTTTTAATTCTAAAAGGCTGCAGGCTTACCTTTTGGCATTAACACAGGGCTTTACTTAAGGGGTAGCAACTGCCAGAATCTAGCAGGATGCATTAGCCCCCCAGGAGACCTAGGAGGACACCTCACTTGATCTCCTGCAAAAACAAATAACTTTTTTTTTGCATTCAAATGCTCCCAAACAGCTACTAGTCACTTTTTGGTTTTTGCTAAAGGTCTCTCCTTGGCCTAATATGGTCCAGAGGGCCCAATGATACAGCAAAGATGGCTCTACCTCCCCTAGAGGACATTTTGATATTTGGGGGCTCTGGGACACACAGAAACTACCCTGTTAGCCACATGTAGCCCAGGGGCTGCACATGGTTCACACTGATTTAAACCATAAATTTAAACCAGAATTCATTCCAAGAATCTGTTTTCACTGTTATGACTAGGGCATTGGTAATAGCCTTTTTGCTGGGTAACTTCAAAAGATTCAGCAATGACCAAGGAAAGCTATAAATAATAAGAAGATGGCTGATCAGGTGCGGAATAATAGTAGATGGCTGATCAGACGATGATTATATTCAGGAGACCACCAAGATAAGGAGATTAGGAGATGATCCATTATCAGGATAATGTTTCAATTTGTCTTTATTCCAAGTATTTTTTACTGAGAGTCAAAGAACCAACATGGTGTGGTGGTTTGAGTGTTGGACGAGGACACTGGGAGACCAGTGTTCAACAACAATAAGCAGGAGGTCATTCAGCCATGGAAAACCATTAGGTAATCTTGGGCAACTCTCATTCTCTCAGCTTCAGAGGAAGGCAAAGGCAAAGGCAAACCCCCTCTGAACAAACCTGTCAAGGATACTCCATGATAGGTTCATCTTAGGGTTTCCATACATGAGGAATGACTTGAAGTACACAACAGCATTGTTGTTTTCTAAGTATCTGTTATTTAGAGGCTGGACATGGTATTTCTGCTTCTTGTTGTTGTTCATTGCCCTCGTCAATCTTGACTCATGGTAACCCTGTGGATGAGATATGTCCAAGGCACCCTGTCCTCCACTGCTCTGCTCAAGTCCTGCAGATTCATACCCATGACCTCCCTAACTGAATCTAGCCATCTGGTGTGCAGTCTTTTGCTCTTTCTACCCTTGACTTTTCCAAGCAGTATTGTCTTTTCTACTGAGTCATGCCTTCTCATGATGTGGCCAAAGTACAACCTCAGTTTAGTCACGGAGGCAAAGCAGACAGGGTTAAAGGAATGACAACAGGCTGCTCCTACCCTGATTGCCCCAGGACTGTGGCAACCAGACACCACAGTCCTGCTGCTGCTGCAGTCCTGGACAGGGTGGAAAAAGGAGTGATAAGAAACCACTCCTTTCATGGCTGTTATTGGGCTGTGTTCAGTGGCCCCAGTGCAGCCTTGGCACAGCCTCAGCACAATCCAAGGCCATGCATCATGTGCACACCCTACCCTCGGATTGGCCCAACGGCAACCCTTTTGGGTTGCGTGTTTGAGGCCTTTGTTAGCTAATTTGCTCCAGAAGGCTTTTCAGTAACTTTCAAAAGCATGAGGTCTTTTACCTGTGTCTACTGGTTCCAAAACACTAGATTCCAGAATACAAGATTAAATGTAGTTTTATTGATATAGCAAAAGGAGATTACAACGTTCACACAAAGCACATACCCACACACTCATACAAAGCTAGGGAATTAAAGATAGGTTAAATGGGATTAGATGGATAGAGATCATACGTTACCAATGCAGAAGCCAGAAGTCCAGATGAGAGAGAAAATTGCAGAAAAAGTGGACTCAGAATGTTAGCAATTCTGAGGATCTAGATAAAATCATGGCTTCCAACTTTGCTCAATAGAAAACAAAGAGCAAACAGGCCTCATTTATAATTTTTCACCTTGTAGTCAGATTTTGTGGTACCTACAAGGTGGAAGTTTCCATGGGAGGAGAGAGCAAACCCCTGTTCCATAAGGTGTAACCATCCTAAACAAAGAAGTGGCAGATTCATATGGCTTGTCTCTTTGATGTCTGGATGGTAACAAATGGCACCATCCTCTTTTTTCACTGTCCAGCTCTCACATCCATACATGGTGATGGGGAACACCGTGGCTTGGAGGATTCAAACGTTAGTGCTTAGTTGTATATCTTTCCTCTTTCTGCCATGACCTCTCATTTGCTCTGACAACATATTCAAATGGTGGATTGCCTATTAGCGTGGAAGTGAATTTCACCACACCCAAACTGTGTAGTGGCTTCTGACATCTTTTTGGGATTCCCCAGGCATACAGAAAGAATTCACAGAAACAAGACTTTTAAGAAACTCCCACCCAAATGACTTGAGAAAAATCTCTGGGTTTCTAATGAGGATTTAAAAGAGAAACAAACCTTTCCAGAGTCCCGCCACATCACAGCCCCATCTGGCAAGGGCAAAAGGTAGGGTTTCATCAGTGGTTGCTAACAATAGCTAGAATGCTCCCCCTTGTTGCTTCTTTTCTTTTGCTGGCAAGCAGACACCTCTTTGATTCATAGGTTGCAAAATGGTCTTTTTATGGGTAGGGGATGATGCATCTTTATCTTTTGTTATGTTCTCAAATGGTTTTATACTTTTTAAATTAATGGTGTTCTAATATTACAACCTTGTTTAATGGTGTTTTAACTTTTTTATCATCAGGTTTTGCATCTCTGTCTTATGCCGCTAGAATATCAATTGAAAACCACTTCTTTTGCTTCTACCTCCCAAAGGTTGCAGCTATGGCTGGTGGGGGGGGTATGGCATTGCCCCATCTCAAATTAAGAATTCTGACCCTCCAAATGAAATTACATTTGAAGGGCACTTCTAAGCTTCTAAAGAGGCACTATGGCAGATTTATACAGGTTTTCTCTGTTGCACTGCTACTTAATCTGAAATATTTATGCACAGGGGTGTAGCTATGGGGAGGCACAATAAGGGCATTGCCCCTCCAAATGGGAATTCTGCCTCCCCATCAGCTAGTCTTTTCATTGCCAGATTAAAAACTTGAGATGGCTCCTACACCCTTTTTTTTTAAACTTCTCTATAGCATTTTAAATGTTTTGACAGTGCTTAATGTAAGGACTTTTAATTATTTTTTAAATGTTATTGTAAACATTTTAAATTTTTCATTAGCCATTTTTTGAAGTTGCCTTGGGTCCCACTCCAGGAGAAAGGTGTCATATAAATGAAGTAAATAAATAAAAATAAATAAAATATACCTTTAACAGTTGTGTAGAAGAGGGAATTTCAGCAGGTGTTGCTTGTCATGCAACCAGGCTACAAGCAGCACCTGCTGATATTCCCTCTTCTATACACACTTAAGGCAAAGGAGTCCTCTCCAGTTTTCACTCTGGTAACTGTACACAGTCCCCAATTTCTAACATTGCAGGAAGTGAGACATTGAAACTTGGTCATGCCTAGAAGGCTTCATATTTGCTAGATTTCCATCCCCATGGTACCTTTGCCTGCCCCTTTTCTTTGGAAGCCTAACCAATATTTCTAAATGCTCAACTGAGGTATTGTTGTTGTTATTAGTAGTAATATTATTATATTTATATCTCACCCTTCTCCCAGGACTGGGACTCGGGGCACTTTTTAACTTGCATCATTGACACCTTCAGCTAAAGGTGGGGTATAAATAAAGTTTTATTATTTATTATTTATTATTACTATAAATATGAGAACTGAACAAAAATTTATTTTGTTGAGAAGAATTCTGATAATAATAATAATAATAATAATTTATATCCCGCCCCTCTGAGAACAATTGGGGGCAACACGTGCACAATCCCTGCCTCAATCTGCCCCTCCTTCAACTAACTGAACAACATTGTAAAGTTGTGATCACAGACATAGCCATGTTAGTCTTGAATATCAGTATGCAAAAGATTCTTGTAGCACTTTTGAGATTCATGTGGCATACACTTTCACAGATGCATTTAAAGAAGTAGACTAGATAGATAGACTTAGGGCTGATGCAGTCCAACCTAAAGGGCCAGACTAGGGGGTGGAGTTGAGGTGAAGCGACTACACACTGGCCACCCCAACTCCACCATCATGCCGCACGCCCAACTGCATGGTGCATGCCATCAGGGCACTCCATTGACAGTGGGCACACACGCTGTGCCAAAGGGGTGCAAAAGAGCCACAGCGGCGGCTCTAAGGATGGCTTTTTGCTGCCCCAAAAAGGAGCGGCCCCAGTCCTGCGCTCCCAGGGGTGGCACAGAGCCACCCCTCAGGGGCCATCTGCATCGGCCCTAAATCTATGAAAGTTTATGCAGCAGAAAACAAGCTTACTCCATCCACAATATGGCATCCCTTCAAATATTTAAATATGGCTATCATGTCATCCCTTATATCTCTCACTTCTCTTCCCCAGGCTAAACATACCCAGCTCTGTAAGCTGTTCCTCAGGGCATAGTTTCCAGACTTTTCACCATTTTGGTCATCTTCCTCTGGACAGTCTCTAGCTTGTCAATATCCGCCTTGAATTGTGATGCTCAGAATTGATTCCAGGTGATATCTAACTAAAGCAGAATGGAGTGGTACTATTACTTTCATACAAGGTTGTTTTTCTGGATAGACTGAGGTGTTGAACATGAATGCTCTTTGCTGAGACTAGGAGTCCTCTGAAGGCCTTCCCTTCATGACTTTGTCCAACCTTCTCAAAACATTACAGTACATATTCTCAGCTTAAGTAGCAATAGTAGCAGCACACCTCTCCTTTCTGCTGCGTTTTTATAAGTATTATGAGACCATCTGTCAGCTATTTGCCAAAGGTGGAAGGGGTTCACATTCCATCATGCCAGTCATATAACAGTCCCTAAATATATTTACCAATTTATTTATTTATTTCAAAAGGCAGCCTTTCCACTTTGGACTCTTGTTGCTTTCACTAACATCAGCTGCATTATAATGCCTAATGATGGCTCTGACCTTTCCAAAGAAAGAAAAGATGCTTTTCAAAATGTGCTGCCTGTCTCAGATAATGGACAAAACATGCCATTTTGAGAGCAACTACATTTGAGACTGGGAGGGGTGTCTACTAGATTGCTAAACCTTTGGTGGGGGATGTTGTGCTACATCTTCCAGAATCTTCTAACCTCTCTCTGTCTGGGGATAATGAGAAAGTGCCATCCAAAGAATTAACTTCCCAGTAGGAATGTAATTCTTCACTCATTTTGTTCTCAAAGAAACCAGTGAGGAATTTTAGCAATTTTCTTTTTGATATGATAAACTCTTGGGAAACAGTATAGGTTTTGAAGGTTATACACAGTTCATGGCTTATTTTGGGCAAAGCTGGGTGTTTTTGCATAGAAAACAAGAGTCTTATATGCAAATATATTATCTTCTATGCAGAAAATGCTGTCATCAGGGATTTATTCTACACAAAATTTACACATGGCTTTTTTTTTCCACAGAAAACCACATTTTCTGCATGGGTTACAAATTAAATTTTCTGCACAGAAAATGCTGCTTTCCATGACAGAGAAAGTGTTAATTTTGCATGGAATGAGTCCTGAAATGCAAAAATCCCCATGTTTTCACTAGTAACTAGTGATCCACAGAGGTTGGAAGGAAACAGAGAGCCAGTGTGGTGTAGTGGTTTGAGTGTTGAACTAGGGCTCTCCAGACCAGAACTCAATTCCCCCCTCAGCCATTAAACCCACTGGGTGATTTTGGGCAAGTCACATACTCTCAGCTTCAGGAGAAGGCAAAGGCAAACCTCCTCTGAACAAACCTGCCAAGAAAACACCATAATAGGATTGCCTTAGGGTTGCTGTAAGTCAGAAATGATTTGAAGGCCTACAATAACAACAACAGAAAGAAGAACAAGACTGCACTTTGGAACCAATTAGTTATGTTTGGTTGTTGTTGGACAATACTGAATTCTTGCAGCCAACATTACTGATGGTCAGGGTGTATCTAACATTGGTATGGAAGAAGCATTGTCTCTGGAACTCCAGCTTTTGGGGGTTGCCTACCACTGCCCACACCATTGCCCACACACCTCAAGTACCCTCCTCAACAGTCAGCCATATTGGGTGTGGAGGGATTTGTACAGCTGGGTACCTGGGCACTATGTTATTTGCCTGGTGATGGTGGCAACATTTTTCATTTCCAGGTTCTATATACAAATTAGGCCAGTTTGCAATGGCTAGCAAGGCATGGAAAGGTCACCACAACAAGCAGTGCTTGCCTCTTTGCCATCTCTTCCGGCTCAGCGTGTCTGGACACTGAACTAGAAGGATGTCATCAGAGTGCCCGTCGTGTGCAATGACGGGTGTTCTGATGACATCCTCAGGAATGGGTTGGGGCACCCGACATCCGGCTGCCCCTTCCCTTCCTAGGATTGAAGATGGCACTTTGCGCCATCTGCAAAAGGGGAAAGTAAAAGCAATAGCTGATACTGTATTCCACATTAGCTACTTAGGGCTGATACAGATGGGCAGGAGAAGGTGATCTGAGGCTTCCTTGTCTCTAAGCTGCAGCAACTGTACCACCTGACCCGAGGATGTCCTAAATGAGAACGGAGCAACCGCACTGGGGGAGGGGCAGTCAGTGCAACTTTTATGAGGCTGTATTGAAGCCCCAGCAACTGCACAGCCAGCCCCAAGGATGCCACAAAGAAAGACAGAGCAACCGCATGGGCAGGCAGCAGCAGCTTTATTTTTTTTTTTTTTTCATTCTCTCAGACGTATGTGCACATGCATAGGGACACATCCCAGCAAATCTGCGTACCTGGGCAGAACATGTCATAGGCTGGTATATAGTCTGTCACTCTCTGTGTACAAAGGTGACTGAAGTTCAGCATACCTGCGAACCTGCGCAGGACCTGCCATACACTTACATATCATGCAATGATTCACTGACCTTGGCTTCCCCCAGGGAGTGGGTGCAGTAGACAGGTGCCACTGTCAGATTGTGCCACCTTTGGGGCGAAGGAATAAATTTGTCAACAGAAAAGACACCTACTCCATCGTCCTCCACAAAACATGTCCTACACAGATCGGGGGGAGGGGAGAAGTACATGCAAGGGAGGTTTCTGTGGCCCGACTTGATACATGTAGCTGGTGGTCATGCAAGGAACATGGTCAACAGGGCACACGGACAAACATTACTCCAGGCGCCCCCCCCCAGCATGCCAGGTCTTATGCACACCTGCACACCTGTGCAGAAGAGGTCACTAAAGCCTCTTTCATGAAAATTATTGTGCATTCTGACAGCAAGCATGCATGTGACAGAATGCCTTTATTGTCATAATAGAAAACAGTTGCTAGAGTGTATGCATAGGGTTCCAATTAGGGTTAGGGTTCTAATATTCAAGTACACCTGCGTCAATGCATCCACATCTGGAAGCATAGGGCACTTTAAATTAAAGCCTGCATCATAGGGCGCATGCTCTGGATCACTGAGGGGGGAAGCAGACGGAAGCGCTGGAGACGCTGCCGGATGGAGCGCCACAGGACCACAGCCTCCGCACCGCGGTGCTCCTGCGGTGTCCCTAAAAGGAGCTCCAAATTGGTGCTCCTTTTAGAAGTCAGGGAAAGTGTGCCCTAAACGCGTAGGGTGCACTTTCCCTGACTTTTCCGCCGCAGCGCGTGCAGTCACTGTGGCAGGAGGTTGTCCCCGGAGCGCCGGCCATGTGGAGGGCCGGCGGCTCCGAGGACGACCTCAGGAAGAGGAAGGGGCACCGCGCGTGCGGCTGCCCCTCCTCTTCCTTGCCTCGGAGACGGCTCAATAAGCCGTCTGCCGAGGCCCTTAGAGCAGAGGTAGGCAACCTTTCCCCTTTAAGCCCTGACTCACTATCTGCTGCACGTGCAGTGGTGCATTTATACAGCTATTTTAGATCTCCAGCACCCTTTTTCTGGTGCACTGGTGTTGCTGCATACATACGCACATGCGAAGGTGCACATCTTTGCTGAAGAAGCAGAAAAAAGGGGCTCCTTTTTCAAGCGGCTTTTCCCAGCATATAACACTTTGGGGGGAAGCAGACGGTGGCGCCAAGGAAGCCGCGGGATGGTGCACCGCCGGAGCGACGCAGCCGCACCGTGGTGCACCGTCGGCGCCTCTGAAAGGAGCGCTAAATCAGCGCTCCTTTCATAAGTCAGGGAAAGCGCCGGCCGTGCAGAGGGCTGGTGGCTCCGAGGACGACCTCAGGAAGAGGAAGGGGCGCCGCGTGTGTGGCTGCCCCTCCTCTTCCTTGCCTCGGAGATGGCTCAATAAGCCGTCTGCCAAGGCCCTTAGAGCAGAGATAGGCAACCTTTCCCCTTTAAGGGCCGAGGGACTTCAATTCCCAGAAGCCTCAGCCATGTTGGCCAATAGTCCCATGTTGGCCAATAGCTCTTGGGATTCTGGGAGCTGAAGTCCCTCGGCCTTTAAAAGGGACAGGTTGCCTACCCTTGACCTAGAGGGTGCATTCCTGCCAGCTTTTAGGCATGTGTTGTCTAAATGCCATGCCTTCAAGTCAGCTTCAAAGCACCTTTTTGTCCATCTGCATAGCCCATTAGTTACATATGTGTAACTAAGGGCCTTTACAGACCCACCTTTTGGGGTGGCACAGAACTGACCCTGGGAGCAGCAGATTGGAGCTGTGGCAGCCACATGCTGTGACCCCAATCCTCCCTTTTTCTGCCCCCAAGAGTGGCAAAAGGCCTCCCTGAGAGCCAGCACTGCAGCTCTTCCGCACCTTTTTGATGCAGCATGTGTACATGCAGCACCAGGAGGGCATCCTGACACTGCACGCCATGCAGATGAGTGTGTGGTGTCAGGATGGCATCAAGATGGAGTTGAGGCAGCTGGCGTACGGGTGCCATGCCCCAACTCTACCTCCAAGCCAGTCCTTTAGACTGGTCAATAAAGGCCCTAAGACATGGGGTATCTATATTGTAGAAATAATGCAGCTTGATACCACTTTAACAGGAGATACAGATGGCAAAAAGCGCCATCTTCAATCCCAGGAAGGGGAGGGGCAGCCAGACGCTGGGCTCCCCAACCCCTTCCCGAGACGTCATTGGAGCACCCACCATTGCACACAGCGGGCGCTCCGATGACGTCCTTCCGGCTTAGCGTCCAGACATGCTAAGCCGGAAGAGACACTGAAGAGGTGTGTGCCGCCTCTTACAGCACCCTTTCTGTGCCTTGCAGAAGGAGCACTATTTTAGTGCTTCTTCCAGGGGTGGAAAAAGAATGGATTGAGGTTGAGGCATGGGGCAACCTCGGCCCCAATCAACCGCTTCTCAGGGCGGCCCATGGCCGCCCATCTGCAATAGCCCTAAGTGATGTAGCTCCATCTTACGGCATCATGGAATTTGTAGTTTTACAAGGTCTTTAGGCTTCTCTGCCCAGAGTACTGGTGCCTCACCAAACTACCAATCTCATGATTCTGTATGATGGAGCCATGGCAGTTAAAGTGGTGTCAAACTGCATCTTGAAAGCAATGCATGATATAAATTCAATAAATAATTTTAAAAAATGATTTCTACAGTGTAGATGCATTGTAAGTCTCTTGGCCTGATTTCCTCTCCCCACAGCCCAATTTAAGAACCAATAACTAGATCAAATGAAGGAGGTTTGTTCAGCTTCTTACTGGACACAAAGAAAATGACATGCCCACCCTACTCTCACCAATGAGTAACAGTGTCCAAAGGCAATAATGGTTTGGCCTTTTAGCCTTCCTTGTTTGCTCCTCTACTCAAGCCACCAGCAGAATTAAACCAAATAAAAAAAAGTGTATTTTAGTTAACAAGCTGTTTACCTTAACAGATTCCTTTTAAGTGCACACATCTGACAAATGGAAAAGAGACACTTTCTGAGACAATGTTTGTAGCATTCAATTAGTGTGCCTAACTCTAATCAATAGAAAGATTTTGCAGTGGGCATGGTCTATTGGATTGTCATTAGCACCCCATTAGGTATAGGAGAGGATGCCATAGAGTTTGCCCACAGCAATTTCCTATAGATTACTTGTCAAAAAAACCCATCATTTGAATGATCCTCTTACCATGCTAAGTGACCTAAGCTAAAGCCATGGAAGAGTGGAAGTAATGACAGCTGAAAAGCATTTGACCAGAGGACAACAGGGACTCTCATTATCAATGCAATTGAACTTCTGCTGTAGAAGAATTGTTGCATTCCCTGTGATAGGGAATACTTATTCAGGCCCCATCTGAATACTGTGTCCAGTTCTGGGCACCACAATTCAAAAAGGATGTTGAAAAACTGGAGCGTGACCAGAGGAGAATGACTAAAATGGTGAAGGGTCTGGAAACCATGAAGTCCTATGAGGAGAG
>CM034706.1:6084039-6095193 GCA_020142125.1 Phrynosoma platyrhinos
TGTTTAAATATTTGAAGGGATGTCATTGAGGATGAAGCAAACTTTTTTTCAGCTGCTCCAGAGAATAGGACCCAGAACAATGGATGCAAGCTGCAGGAAAAGAGATTCCACCTCAACATTAGGAGGAACTTCCTGACAGTAAGAGCTGTTTGACAGTGGAAGACACTCCCTTGGAGAGTGGTGGAGTTTTCTTCTTTGGAGGTTTTTAAACAGAGGCTGGTGCTTTGATTGAGAGTTCCTGCATGGCAGGGGTTGGATTGGATAGCCCTTGTGGTCTCTTCCACTCTATATTATATGATTCTATCATATAATAGAATCTGTTGTATCATGAGACAAAATGGCTCATTGGAAAAGACAATAATGCTCAGTAATGTGGAAGGCAGTAGAAAAAGAGGTAGACTGTATTATACATGGATTAAAAAAACCACAACTACCATGACTTTACAGGATCTGAACAGGTCTTTGGAGGTCTTTCATTCAGAAAGTCATCATGAGTCAAAGCTGATGTGATGGCACATAATTGCAACAAACTAGCTTTGTGTCCCAAGTAACATTTTTAGATGGAATGACTTAACTGCCCAAGAAGGATTGTGACTGTGTGGTTGTTGAATTGAGAAGGAATGATGAAAAATGAAATTCACTCCAAACATGAGGAAAGATCCTTTTCTATATGACAACTCTCAGGGTCTCCCAGCCAGTACAATGATGCTGTCTAGGAGATTCTGGGTGTTATTGTCCAAAAGTAACTTTTTCAAGCTTTGGTCAGCTCTGGCCTGGGAGAAAAAGGACCTGCTTATGACTGCCCATGCACTAATAGTCTCCAGATGGAGATATTGTTATAATTTTGCTGTGATGCGTCTCATGAAGGGGTTTGGAAATAGCAAAACCAATGTCAAGCACTGGTGCCTCTCAGAAGGGCTGATAAAAACCAACATATGGTAACTAGAGGAAACCATTTAGAAAAAAAAGTTGTTACTGTTGTGATTGTTGTGTACCTTCAAGTCATTTCTGACTCATGGTGACCACAAGGCAAATCTATCACAGTGTTTTCTTGGCAAGGTGTGTTCAGAGGGGATTTGTCATTGCCTTATTAGAGGCTGAGAGAGTGTGACTTGCCCAAGGTTACCCAGTGGCTTTCCATAGTCAAACAGGGATTCTAACCCTCATCTCCATGCTCACACCACTACACCACACTGGGTGTCTATGCAAAAATACAGCTGTGTAAATTTCTCAGACAGAGATTTATGGTGTGAGAGTAGATGTGTTTCTAGGACACCAGCATTTTTTTAAAAAAATGAGGGTCTGGGGGTTTTGGGGACCCTTAGCCCTCAGGGAAGCTGCACATTGCCCACCCATGCTCTAGATCCTGCCCATTGGCCCAGTCTGCTGGGATTGATTGACATTGTAGGTCTACATACTAATTGTGATGGAAAGGGATCTACTAACACCTTTGAAACTATTACTGAAAGAAAGAAGTTGCTAGCATGAGCTTTTGTAGACTTGAGCCTACTTCCTTGGATGCATAGGGTGGAAATATCTGAGGAAGTAGAATCAAATCTATGAAATTTTATGCTGCTAGCTTCTTTCTTTCATCTAGTCTCAAAGGTGCTACTAGATCTCATTGCATACTGATTTTCCAGACTAACATAGCTATGTGTTAGAAAACTAGTTGGGAAAGCTGCAGTTCAAAACACCTGGGAAGCAGCTGGTGGGGATGGAAGTTCTGGATGTTGAGACACAAGTCATGGATAGTCATTTATATGTTACTATTTTATATATATATATATAATATATATATTCATTTGCAACTGCATTCCTTGGATTTGATATGCATTACTTATTATTCTATGTTAAATTGTATCTTTAAACATTCTCTAATAAAAGCTTTATTCTCTTGTCCTTGCCCCCCCCCCCACTGTCCAGCAGCTTCTAACACCGGGGGGGGGGGTGTTTCCTGGTCTTACTTACTGGTGGAAAAGAGAGTGAGTAGAACATGATGCAGACCATGTAGATATGGCACCTCTGATCTCCTAGGAGAAGAAAAAGATGGGTGCACTCCATTTGAGAGAATATATTTCTTCCCCCACAACCAAGTTGATATCAGCTGCTTCTCCACAGTTTGGATCACCTCCCTCCCCCTGCTTGACAGAGGGGATAATTGATAATTGGAATAAGCTTTATTACTTTGTTCAGACATACACATTCAACATGAGCGGTTCATATCCATGGAAGTTCAGAGGTCCACGCCAAGCAGATGACAGACATCATTGATAGGAGTGCAATAGTGTATATAATCTTGTGGGGTTCCTGTCTATAAAAGCCTCTGTAGAATAACCCCATAAGAGAGCTCAATGCAGACCAGAAGTGCCAGTAAGGAGACTCATGCCATTTGCCAGAAATATCTCCATTCTTGCTTCTCTGGGCTCTCCATAGCTGTTTGGAAATCTGAGTTGTTTGCTGAAGGGCATGCTTTAAGTGCAGGCTCTTTTTTTGTATTTAATATCTGTTAAAAGAAATCCCTGCTGTCTAATAAATCCATAATTCATTTCACCCAGTAGTATGTTCATTGCCCCCATATCCTAGAAGAACCAGCCACATTTGGCATTACGCATCCTAGATGGAATGTAGAGACATAGGGCCTCTACAGATGGCGCTTTGTGCCATCTTGAAGGCAGGGAAGGGGAGGGGCAGCCGGATGCCGGATGCCCCAACCATTTCCCGAGGATGTCATCGGAGTATCTGCTATTGCACATGGCGAGTGCTCCGATGACATCCTTCCATTGCAGCTTCTGGACATGCTGTGACAGAAGAGACACAGAAGAGGTGCACACCACTTAAGGAAGGAGCACTATTTTAGCGCTCCTTCCTGGGCCAGCAGAAGAATGATTGGGGTCGAAGCATGGGGCAGCCTCAGCCCCAATCCACCACTTCTCAGGGCGGCCCATGGCCGCCCATCTGCGTCTCTTCATAGTCATGTTAGTCTGCAATATCCATGCATCTGAGGATGTAAGCCAAGTCTATGAAAGCTTATGCTACAACTCCTTTCACACAGATAGTTACTCTCAAAGGTGCTATAAGATCCCTTTGCATACAGCCTAAATAATACAAGGAATAAGCAACCTAGGCTCTTCCCCACTCCTCCAAGCCATCACACACATTCAGTATATCAAAATTGAATATCAGGACTGGTGTTTATGCATCTGACATGACCATTCTGAATGTGGCACTGAGCCATCATAGAAATCCACTTAAAATGTAAGACAAGATGTATGAATGGAAGAACAAGGTGTATGGGAAGTGAGTAAAGGGTTGAGTACGTAGGTAGAAGATAAAGAGGATATTGGCTAGATGGAGAAGAAGAAGGGAGTGGAAGGAAAAAATGAATGGAAAATGTGTAGTGTATTAGTATAGAACTATAAGAGTAAGGTACTAGAGATAAGATATGGTGAAAGTAGGAATAAAAATAAAGAAAGATCTAGTAGAAGGATCTAGCAGAAGAGAGAAGAAGGATTGTTCAAGAGAATTAAGGAGAAGAAGGTAGGGAAGGGGTATATGAGAACGTCAGGAGAAAGTTGAATGTTTATTGAACATTTACTAAAATGTATTCCATTAATTAGAGAATGTATGTTTCTTCTATTCAAGTTATTATGATATTAGAATCACAGAGTTGGAAAAGACTACAAGGGCCATCCAGTCCAGTCATACTGCCATGTAGGAACTCAAAATCAAACCATCCCTGACAGATGGCCATCCAGCCTCTGTTTAAAGACCTCCAAAGAAGGAGACTCCACCACACTCAATGTTTGAGCTGACACTGACTGATATTGTTTGATGATATATATTTTAATGTGGCTAGAATGAGATTGTAAATAAGAATGAGAATATTTTATATGATTTATAGTTTGTTTTAGATGTAAAGAAGTTTTTGTTCATTTGTATATTAAATAAAGATATTTTAAAAAAAGAAGAAGACATGAATTGGGGATAGCCAAATTTGCTGTAGGCCAAATCCTCTTGCATCAAGGATGATACTTAGATATTCAGCTTGCCCTTCTTTTCAATGATGATGATGATGGTGATGACTAGAATTCTACATATCCTACTAGTTTGGTAACTACCTTAGTTGTATAGCCATATAGCATCTCCTGGTCCAATCTCCCCACACTTACTTGACCAGGAATTATTATTATTATTATTATTATTATTATTATTATTATTATTATTATTATTACCCCGCCTTTTACATCTAAAACAATGCAAAAAATACCCCCAAAGTAAACAACAAATCATATAAATAAACACACTAACCCCCCCTTAAAAGTACCTTAAATTAGGATGTCAGTTAAAACCAAAGATTAAAACCATAAACAAAGCTAAAAACAATAGGCACTCTGGGGATATGGGGGGAAATATGGCGGTGGGAGATCAAGCTAGATGAGTAGTTTATTCCGGGTAGGCTTGCCAGAAGAGATCCATCTTAACGGTTTTTTTAAAGCCTTTTAAGCTGGTTATCTGACGGCTCTCCTCCAGCAAGGTGTTCCACAATCTGGGAGCGGTAGCAGAGAATGTCCTCTGGGAGGTCACCGCCAACTTAGTCTTTAGCGGTCGAAGCAGCTTCCTCCCAGAGGACCTGAGGGCATGGGGCGGATTGTATGGAAGAAAGAAGCAGCTACATGGAGAGAAGGGGATCCATTCTGTTGGTGATTGGAGTTTGGTAGAGGACATTTCCATCCTGTCCCACCAGCAGTGAGGGTACAACATGAAAATGCAACATGGGTCCTGCTTCTGATTATCACAGCTTCACTGTCTGGTGAGATGGGGGTGGAAACATTATTGGCCTGTGCTCTGATCACCAGCAAAATGAATCTCCTTTTCCTCTTGTGACTGATAGGTAGTTAAGTAGGTCAGGGCACAGTTATTATTATGACAATAGTTCCACAATCATGATTATGTAAGGACTGTGAGTATGGACTGGCTACAGGGGTAATGAGAATCAGCATGGTGTAGTGGTTTGAATGTTGGACTACAACCCTAGAGACCAGAGTTCAATTTCCTTCTCATCCATGGAAACCCACTGGGTGAGTCACACACTGTCAGCTCCCAAAAATTCCATGATAGGTTCACCCTATGGTCACCATAAGTCAGAAATGACCTGAACACACAACAACAACAACAACAACAACAACAACAACAACAACAACAACAAACAGATATGTAATGCCAGGTTACTCATCCATAAGTATGATCTTGAATTCTAGCTGCCAAAAACAACAACAATCTTCCATGAGTAGAACATACTTTCTGACTCTAAAATTTTCAGTGGATTGCAGTGGACAAAAAGGGTAATGACTGACTTGTTTTGTTTTGTTTTTATTCTTACCTTTTATTGTTTAGCAAAACAGCAATTGGGGTCTCACCTTGTCAAGCTCCTTGACTGAAATCCTGATTGCTCAAAGAGCCAAGGTGCACAGATTGAAGATAATCTTTGTTATTCATTATGATAGGTCTATTATGGTTGATAAACCACTCTGACCCCCACCAATTTGATTATTATGCTTCCTAGCTCCTAAATCTCCATTGTGAACCTTATCATGGTCCATCTAAGCAGGTTTTATTCGGTAGTATGTAATGGAAAAATCTTTCTATTCTCATCACAGTTGTGCAACGGATCATATTATAACTTCACAGGGGTTTGTTCATTCACTTCTATAGATTGTAAATGCTTTCAAACTCTCCTTAAAATTGGCTTCTGTTCTGATCCTGCAAAAGCTTCTGATTTTGATACATGGACCAGAAAGCAATAAAATCTTCAAGCCAGCATTAGTCCCTCTCCTTATCTCTCAAGAGGCATGTAAGAGAGAATGAAAACAATACTCCCATCCATGGAAAAGAGTCAATATTAGTACTTTAAGCCTAGTTTCTTACCTCTGACAGAAAACTCTTCTCAGTGTCAGGAGTGATTTCAGAGATGTCACAAAATATTAGTCATCTTCTAACTCATTCTAGGTAGGTTCATAACTTCCCAATGCCTAATGAAACCTGACTACTTTCCAACAAGTATATTTTTCCCTATGCAGACTATGGATGGCATTCAGTTCGTGACGTCTCCATGTATAAGTAATGCTAAATACGCAGGCCAAATCATTTGCCAAAGAACAATGGACATGTTCTACTGTGGGGAAAGTTGTGGGGGAAGCTGAATAATCCAAACAGCAATGTGGCATATTGCAGTTATACAAGGATAGTGAAGTTGTGCAATGTGGATTTCACATTGGGCATAATTCACTGTGCGTGGCACAATGGCACCCAGTTCTCCTTGAGGCAAATTATAAGATAAGGCATCACACCGCATCCCATGTGTAAAAGACAACTGCACTGACAACAGAACTTGTGGTCAGCAGGACAGCTTAGGGTAAGCATCCTCATAGTATCCTCTAACTCCTCCATACTCTCCAAGATTTCACAGATAGAAACCAAGACACATGTGGCTTAGCAACATGAGTGTCAAGATGGTAAAAGGTATAAATGAAGAAGAATACACAAGCTAGGAGAGACTGCAGGAGTTTGCTTTTGCCTGAGCCTCCTGGGAAGGGCAATATTCTGCCCTCTCCTGTCTTCTTTGCTGAGGCAATTGTGTACAAACTGTTCTTGCACTTTGAATTCACTTTGCAGCAACTGAAGTAAGCTGAGGATTATGGCTGAAAGTAGAGGGAGAAGAAGAGAGAAACTGGGATACTTCAAAATCAGCTGGAAAAGTGGGACAAGAAAAGACAGGTAGAGGATATAGACTTCACAATTGTTGTCTTATGCCATCCCCAGTATGTAAACATTTGGTGAAAGACAGGGTTCTAGAACTGAACCTTTAGATTTTAGGGCTTGAGTATGGAAAAAGGAGCAGGAATTGGAGTCAGGCTGGGACATGTCCCCATGTGGCTTGATATAAAGAGTTTCTTAGAATAATATCTTAGCAATGAGTTTCCTAGTTAGCAAGTCTGTACCACTGGACTGAGGCTAGAGCTTGGGAGCCCAGGGAAGGCACCCTTGGGAAGAGATGCCTCAGGGTTTCCCATATAAGACATCTCCTTTCTTTCCATCCCCATGTGAAAACAATTTAATAATTGAATAATATCTGGGATCAAACATTGATATTAATGAGGACTGCAGCCAGGAAATCAGGAGAAGTTTAAGAATGGGGAGGGTGGCTATGAAAGAACTAGAAAATATTCTAAAATGCAAAGACATGCAATTCAGCACAAAGGTCAGAATCATACAAGCCATCGTATTCCCTATTACCATGGATGGATATGAGAGCTGGACAATCCAGAAAGGAGATAATGTAAGATAATGTGGCGCTGAAGAAGAGTGCTGAGGATCCCAAGGACAGCCAAAAGGACAAACAAATGTGTCCCAGAGATATCCCTAGAAGCCAAGATGGCAAGACTTAGACTGTCGTACTTTGGACACATCATGAGAAGGCATGAATTGTTGGGAAAGACAATAATATTAGGAAAGGTGGAGAGAAGTAGAAAGAGAGGAAGGCCACATGCCAGATGGATGGACTTTATTAAAAAGACCACGAATATGAGTTTGCAGGAGCTGGGCAGAGCAGTAGATGACAGGGGGGCCTGGAGATGTCTCATCCAGAGGGTCGCCATGGGTCAAGATCAATGCAAAGGCAGTTAACCACCACAACAAAATTCAATCAAAGATTTGCATCTGGTATCCTTATTTCCATAGTGGGAGCAAATATTATCTTATCAATTGCAATGGACTTCTTTTCAATTGGGACTTTAGCACCCTTCTGGCACCAGAATTTCTAGGTAATTTCTACATTCCTACACCCTTTCCAACTACCTTGCCCCAAGCTCCATTTCATGATTGCATCTCTTTCATTGTTGTAGCCTTGGCAGTGTATGAAATCAATTTTTACAAGATGTTAAAAAGCATTTTAAAGATGCTGGGTAATTGGTTTTCCTTCTTTCTAAGAAAACAGCATTTCAGTTTTCTGAGTAATAGACACTGCATTGTTTGGAAGAGTTCATACCTATTTCTGTGTTGGTGCTTCACAGTAAGCTAATTGGTTTTCACTTATGTTTGGTAATAAAAAAAAGGCTGTCTAAATAAATGGATCTAATTAACATCTACTATGTTGAGGATCTTTCAGATGACTTTCAGGAGATCTTGACTAAACATGCAATCTGGGATTTATTACAAAAAGGAGATGCTTCTTTAAATGGAAAAGGCATGAGGGGAAATGTAATTAGTAGAGATTCAATTGCTGACAGTTTTTGAAACAGAAAACTCATGTCCTGCTCAGAAAACAGTTTTTGCATCAAAAAAGCCACACATGTTTTTTTATCCCCTACAAAATAATATTTTGCCACATTTTGGGATGTTTGAATATTTGGAAAAATTATGCAAAAAATATCACTCTGTTATTCTACTTGGCAATATATATGTTTCACTGTTGTAAAACTGATTATTTGACTTTGGAATTAATAATTAGAAATATTATTACCATCCTTACTAACAAATACTTATGCCCATCCACAAATGGGCACATTTGTTGAGTCTGGGGCTGAACAACCAGGGGAAAAAAATCACACTACAGATATACAAGTTTCGCATGAGTGTGGTACCAATAAGATTTGGGCCAAGGCAACCAATATGGTTGGCTGGCTGTAATGTGGCATGATCTTGTGCACTGTGCGATCCCTGGTGATCTGGAATCATCAACATTTATTACCTGTGTAAAAAAATGGAGGAGGAGAAAGGAAAAGAAACTGAAATTGAGAGTAGGCATGTGACCCTAGCAAAGCCATATCAAACAAAAGACAGAATCCAATATTTATTTATGCTTGATCCTGTAACTTCCTGATGCTATCACCAGAATCAACAATCCCTGTCTCCATCCTGCAATTCTACTACATACCTTTTCTATGAGGGCTAGAAAAAATTCTGGAGAATCTTTTTGGTACCATGGTGGTCTGCCATACACAAGAAGGAGAAGAAACTCTCTATTGTGCTGGTGTTGGATACCAAAGTACACCACTGGATCTTTGCCAAGATTTTAAAAATATTTTCCCAAGATTTTTAAAAATATATTTAAAAATATTATTATTAGCCCAACTCTAAATGTGTCCTGGAGTGTTAATGGAGAACACCCAAGCCTTAAGCCAAGAGATTATCACACGGGCTTTTATCCCATCATTTCCCTGACAAGATAAACGCATGTTTAACTTGAAAGACAGGTCTTGCCGTACTCAGCCATCTGCAGCCTGGGCTTATCCTGTGGCTTTATAAGGACAGGATTTTCCTGTGCTTGAAAAGCCATGAGATAAGCTCGGGTTGCAGACAGGCTGCAGACCGGTTGATGTGGTAAGACCAATCTTTAAAGTTAAAGGCATGTTTATCCCGTTGGGAAAACAATAGGATAAAAGCCTGTGTGATAATCTCCCCAGTTGTTAATCCCAACTAAAGTAAGCCCTTTGATCATTTTAAATCAGTGCCCATTTAACAAGCTCCCATAGTTTTAATGGGTTTTCTCTAGCTGAGAATTAGCAATTGGATTTATCCTCTGCTTTCTAGCAAAAGTTGATTTTCTGTAAGGTGATAGATAGTGCTTCACAGGAGGGGAATCAGTTTTAAGTGGTGAAAGGCCAGGGCCATAGATAGAGGGATCTCTTGGTTTTCTTTTTTCCAAATATCCATGCAGTTTTACAGGACTTATAGCAGGGAAAATATTGATTAAATTATTCCTTCTTAAATTAATTGAGATGTATATCTCTAGCCTTCAAGCACTGGGGAGAACATTGAACTGATAACTACAGCCCACAGATTGCATTTCCCCATCTCATCTCTGGGATGGAGAGGGCAAATATTTGTCCTATACTGTTCCTACTTTGCAGAGGGGGAGGGGTAGATTTAGATTGGGATGGGCAAATTGCTGCCCATGGGTTTCATTGGGTCCTTAGACCCCAATTTTCCATCGTCTACCAGTTCCCCCAAAGTCACCCCACCCCCAATTTTTTTTTAAAATGGCAGAGGTTTTAGGCAATTTTGCTCCAAAATCGTGCAGAAAGCTTCCACAAATGCATGACAACATAGGGGGAAAATAGCCCTATTTTCCTCTGCAGTCCCTCTCAACATGGTGAAATGAAAGGACATCATGTGTTACCTGTCACCACATTGAAAGGGACTGTGAGAAAACAGAATAACTGGACTTACTGTGGGAATGTGTACCTGTGTGGGATCAGATAGGATTGGATTTGGTCCATTATGTAGTGGCTTACCCTAGTTTAGATGGTTGTCTAAGGGCCTCGGCAGAAGGCTTATTGAGCCGTCTCCGAGGCAAGGAAGAGGAGGAGGAGCTGCACACGCGGCGCTCGTTCCTCTTCCTGAGGTCGCCCTCGGAGTCGCCAGCCCTCTGCACGGCCGGCGCTCCGGGGATGACCTCACGCCGCAGTGACCACATGCGCTGCGGCGGAAGAGTCAGGGAAAGTGCGCCCGCCGCTTTTAGGGCTCACTTTCCCTGACATCTAAAAGGAGCGCCAATTTGGAGCTCCTTTTAGGGATGCCGCAGGAGCGCCGTGGTGCGGAGGCTCCGCTCCGCCGGCGCTCCATCCGGCGGCGTCCCGGAAGCAGTCGTCTGCTTCCCCCCTTAATCTCTTTGTTGCACTTGATTCTCTTCTAAGACCTTCACATTTTTTTACTTCACATGAAAACCAAAACAGGAAGCATTTATTTTACATATACATGCATCTATACACATTTCACATGTATACATATTTATACAAGTATATGGATAATTAAATGCAAATATTCAGATTTTGTTGTTGTTGCATACCTTCTAGTTATTTATGTTGTATGGCATCCCTAAGTTGAACCTAACATGAGGTTTTCTGGGTCTGAGAGTGTGTGACTCACCCAAGGTCATTGAATGGGTTTCCATGTCCCAGCAGAGAATCAAACCCTGGTCTCTCAGAATTATAGTCCACAGCTGTTTTTTCTCTGCTTTGCTTCCCACTTGTGTTATCAGTAGATCACTTTTGATTTGGATTTGGAAGAGCTGATAGATTTGCAAAATTGGCAGGGAGAGTTTTCTTCATGTACAGTGGTACCTCTACTTACGAATGCTTCTACTAATGAAAAATT
>CM034706.1:6095293-6112810 GCA_020142125.1 Phrynosoma platyrhinos
GACCCTGTAGCTCTGTAGGATAGAGCGCTGGTTCTGACTCCTTGATAGCTATCCAACATCTAAATCTAAACCCCCGAGCCTCCATGTCTGCCATGAGCCTGTGCTCATTGATTTCCCTTCTCTCCATGGTTGGCTCACCTTGACAATTCCCATCTCTATGGCCATCTGGCATCTCCTTCAAATAGAGGACAATAGCCAGATGTACAACTGTATATGAAAGTAGCTGTTTTTCAGCTCTTTAAATTGCAAGTGCTTCAGCCAACATCTGGGTTTCTTAAGTGATAATTAATGCAAAGTTTAAATGGAGTAGATGGTCAAAAATGGGTTTCTTTTAAAGGAAAAATGCAGACACCTGGACACCTTCTGACTGTTCATGTTTATGTAAATGCTTTTGAATCCATCTGCTCAATGCACCCCCACCCCCAAATTCAAGCCAGAGGTAATTTAGTAGCCTGCTGAACTGATCCATCATATGAGCTTAGTGGTGGGGAAAGGTCTGCTCAGCTATCCCAAAAGCTGTCAGATAAATGCCAGCTTGCTAGTAACATGTGTTCAGAGTAGACATCACAGGCAGCAGTAAAAGGTACAGCACATCTGTTCGGTTTTGAAAAGCAAAGGGAAGTGGGTTTCACCGTGGGTGTTTTCTATGTTTGGCAGTGATGCAAGATCACACCAGGTTTAAAGTATGAGATAATTTTGGACAGGAGCCTTGATTTCTAGCACCTCAAATTTCCTGCATTTAAGGAAATCATTTGGTGTAGTGCAATGGCTAACTGGAAAGTATAAAATCTGGAAGTTACCAGTTTATATGCATTCATGGGTAGTCTGGAGGATTTTCCAAAAGACAAACAAACAAACAAACATGCAAACAAACAAAAACATCCACCCAACAACCCTGCATTATTGAAATGTCAAGGATTTTGTAATTACAGTTGTCCCTCCATATCTGCAACTTTGACTTTTGCAGATTTGATTATTCATGAATTTGTTTAATATATTCTCTCTAGGAATCTTGAGGTCTTCCAACACAACTCTATGGTCCACGACTAGAAAGAGTAGAGAAATATAGCCTACAGCACCTAGTTTTCATTGGTGGTCTACCATCAATGCAATAACTAGGGCTGACTCTTTGTAGGTCCTCCAGCACAATTCTTTAACCTCTGGCAGATGTTGACCATACAGTTGCACTGGCAGATCTAGAGATTCTTAGAGAGGTGTTTTCACAGATTTAATGAAGGTATTTTTTATTTATGGATTTTCCACTTTCACAGGGGTGCTATGTCCCTGACCTCAGAGAATATGGAGGGCTCACTATATTTTATAGCAAGCATCTTGTCAGTGATGTGTGTCTGTGCCCTCAAGCTGCCTGTCGACTTATGACTAACTCATGAATTTCAGAGGGTTTTCTTAGGCAAGAAATACCCAGATTCGGTTTTGCCAGTTCCTTCCTCTGAAATATAGCCTACAGCACCTAGTATTCATTGGTGGTCTATCATTGAAGCAGTAACTAGGGCTGACTCTTCTTAGCTTCCAAGATCAGGCAATAACTGGCCTTTCAGGTATTTAGACTTATACTAAATTAATCTATTAATCTGATGTTGGTAATGATTATTATTGTGTGTGTCTGTGCTTTCAAGGTGTTGATTGACTTACAGTGACCCTATGAATTTCATAGTGTTTTCTAAGGGAAGGAATGTCCAGAGGTGGTTTTGCCAATTCCTTCCTCTGAAATATAGCCTGGAGCACTTAGCATTCTTTGGTGGTCTCCAGTTCAAGCATGAACCAGGGCTGTACCTGCTTGGTTTCCAAGATCAGATGGTATCTGGTCCCTTTGAGGTATTTATGCAAGCACTGTCCACTATATGCCTAGGTATGTGGGGTTTTTTTGTTATTATTGAGGTTGGTATTCTCTTCCTCCCTCCACAAAAACCAAAGCCATCCTCCCCCAACTGCTTGTTTCACTGTGACAGCCCACTCCACAGCCATTCTGGTAAAGAGCAGGGGTATTGGAAAAGCATCTGGCTATGTTGGCTACATAAAAAGCAAAGAGGTTTGGTAACACCCAAGAGCTGTGGTGTGGAAAAGAGGCAAAGTCTCAGGATGTTGAAAAAGTTTGTGTAATGTTAGTCTCTACGTAGCTCTGCATGCAGATATTTGTGCTACGCTAAGGGGATGTTGGATTGCAGCCATTTTCTCCTTTTTCTAACTGATTCCAAGGTATCACTGCACCACAGGGTCATTAGTTCTAGATGTATAAAGGCTTGAACTCAAATCCTGATTATTTCTCCTCCAGCAAGTTATTTCCCACATAAAATCAAAGAGATTAGCCTGGAAGCAGCTAAATCATGTGGTTTTGTCTAGACACAATTGCTTTCCAGCAAAAGCACACACGGTGACCAAACACTAGATATGTTATTGCTGTTTGTTGAAAATGTCCATTTCCCTCTGGTATGATCATTGAAATTCAAGCCATTCATTATCCAATTTGATGTTAATATTTGCAAATTGCAGGCTGGCTTTTTATCCCACCTGATGAAGAAAATTCAGGGAAATTGGGGAGGAGGGTGAAAATCAGGAAGCTGCCAGGAATGGAGATGCACTACATCATTAAATGTGAATTTCAATTTGTAAATCAGTTAGACAGTAATAAATCCCAGGGGCTAGAATCAAAGTGGCAATGTTCAGTTTTCCAGTGTTAAATCAGGGAAGAAATGGAAGGCGGGGATCACAGCCTGGTAAATAGAAAGCAGAAAGCAAAACAAGCCATGGAATCTGTATGGATAGGTTAAAATATAAAGCCCACTTGTGTGTTTCATAAATCTTTTGGGATATATTTGAGAATTTCTTCATTTATTTAGCTGCATGTCATTTGATGTGGCCTTACTTCCTAAATCAAGTGTGTCCTTTGCATTTCCTAGAGCGTCAAGGAACTGGTAAGATTTAGAGCTGAACCTCGGCTACTTGATGTAGTGGAAAGCAAAAATGTACTATCTCATTTTCTTTTGAGCCTGAGCTAGGAAAAGCTACTTTTTGGACCACAAATCCCAGAATGCAATGTATTTATTTATTTATATTTTTAATATTCTTTATTGTTATCCTTGATATAAAAAAACTATACAATTTAACAAATGTAACAAAAAAACTTAAAATTAACAAATAAATTACACAACATCACAAAAACTAACAACAACAATAACAACAATTACAACAAACTAAAATGACTTCCTTGTCTTGTGGATCTTTTCCAATCATATTCCATTAATTTTAACTGAAATGTTTTATTAATTAATTTTAACATCATTTCATACACTTTACACTTCTTGTTTGTCCTTTGTAAATCAACGAAAACTCCCAAAGCATCATTCTAGTCTAATCGTATAACTAGTATTCTTATGTTCTTTCAAATACCTTATTAAGGGAACCCATGTTTGACAAAATAATTCTGTGTTTTTCCCTTTTAATAAATTAGTTAATTTGTCCATTTCCATATACTCATATAATTTAAACAGACAGTCTTTTAAATTTGGACAGATCTCACTTTTCTATTTTGATGCAAATAATAATCTGGCTGCCATAATCATATACAATAGCAGGCTTTCATACTTACTCTTTAATTCTTTGTTTATAATCATATTTAACAAAGACAATTTGAGGTCCATTGAGAATTTAATTTTTAATATCTCCTGTATTTCTAGATGGATTTGTTTCCAATATTCTCTAATATTACCGCAACTGCACCAGACATGGAAAAAATATCCAACCTCCTTATTACATTTCCAGCATAATTCACTTTTATTTTTACACGTCCTGGCTAGTTTATATGGTGTGAGATTCCAGTGAAATTGTAACTTAAAGTAAATTTTGAGCCTCTCCTCCAAGCATCTTCCCACCATTCCATTTGTATTGGGTGTCCTATATCCTGGGCCCATTTAGTCATGCAGTGTTTAACATTCTCAGATTCTTGATCATATTTGACTAACATTTTGTAAAATTTAGAAATATGATGGTTTCCTTCTGCTCATATTATGTTTGTTAGCACTGCATCCCAATCCTCAAAACCATTAAGTTTGTAGTCTATTTTAAATCTTTCTCTAATTTGTCATTATAAAAGCCAACTACAACTATAACCTAATTTTTTCAATTCCTCTTGTTCTTTTAATTTTATCTCGTTATGATCTTTGACTAGAATATCATCATATGTTACCCATTGGTCGTTACTCAGTGTTTCCTGTCTAAAAAAAGCCTCTCACTGAGGTCCATCCAGGGATTGAATTTTTCCATCTTTTCTTAACAATCTTCCATACTCTTAACAGTGCATGCTTAATTAAATGATTATTGAAATCTTTATGGACTAGATCTTTTTTATATATCAGATAGGCATGCCATCCAAATCTATTTTCAAATCCCTCCAGTTGTAACAGAGCTTTCTTTTTTTAATTTTATCCAGTCCAATAACCAATACAGACTAGAGACATAATAATAAAGTTTTAGATTTGGCAGTGCCAAACCTCCTCTATTTGTTTCATCATGGAGAAGTTTCATTTTCACATGTGGTTTTTTCCTCAGCCACAGAAATTATGAGATATCTCTTTCCCAGATCTTAAATGGTGCATCGTTAATAATTATTTGCAAATTTTGAAACAAAAAAAAAGCATTTTGGGGAGTACATTCATTTTAATAACTGAAATTTTACCTATCCACAATGTATTTATTTATGTATTTATTTTAAGTAAATTTTTCAACCTTTGACATGAGGCCGCTAGAAGCTAGATTCTCATACTAAGGACCCATGATCACCACTGGCTCTAGAGTCTCAGACAGATAGATATAGGAATCACCCCAGTTGGATAGAAAATTGTGTGTATATATATATATATATATATATATATATATAGCATATTAAGTCATTTATCTTAAAACAAGATAATTTCAAGCCAATTAAAACAATTTAAAATAAAGCAAACCAATGCACATGTGCAAATTGGATAAAATCAGTTAGTTTCCGAAGACTTTTATGCAATGCGGTGATTTGATTTGGTACTGGAATAATATCAATGTTGGTGCTAATTGAGCCTCTGAGGGGAATGGAATGTAAAAGGCAGGGTGCCACAACAGAGAAGACCCTCTCCCATGTCATCCCCTCCAACTATTCTGATTTGGCAGAAACAGTCCTAACTAATCCTCTGTTTTCCCACTTTTAAAATGTCCCAGTTACTCTCATCTCCTACAATTTTACTCCTTCATCTTCACCTTAGTCCTGTTGCTTCAACATAAGTTCAAAGAGGAAAAGTAGTAGGCATGAAACACAGCTGGGAAATGGGGAGCGGAGAAGAGAGGATGACTCAAAGAATCATAGAATTGGAAGAGACCTCAAGGGCCATCAAGTCCAACCCCATTCTGCCATGCAGGAACTCAAAATCAAACCATCCCCAACAGATGGCCATCCAGCCTCCGTTTAAACACCTCCAAAGGAGACTCCACCACACTCTGAGGCAGTGTGTTCCACTATTGAACAGCTCTTATTGTCAGAAAATTCTTCATAATGTTCAGGTGAAATCTCTTTTCCTGTAGCTTGCATCCATTTTTCCAGGTGCTATTCTCTACATCAGCAGAGAACAACCTTGCTCCATCCTCAATATGACATCCCTTCAAATATTTAAACAGGGCTATCATATCACTTCTTAACTGTCTCTTCTCCGGGCTAAACACCCCCAGCACCCTAAGGGCCTTTGCAGACTGCCAGAAATAGTGCAAATTGAGTCCACTTTAAGGGTTAGGGTTAGTGCTAGGGAATCATGGGAATTTTTTTTTTTCTGAGGCATTGAACCTTCTCTTTCAGAGAGCTCTGGTGCCACAATAAAATACGGTTCCCATGATTCCCTAACCCTTAAAGTGGATTCAATTTGCACTATTTCTAGCAGTCTGCAAAGGCCCTAAGTCTCACTTCATAAGGCATGGTTTCAGAGCCTTCACCATTTTGGTGGCCTTCCTCTGGACACATCCCAGATTCTCAACATTATTTTTAAATTGTGATGCCCAGGACTAGATACAGTGTTATTCCAGGTGACACCTGACTAAAGCAAAATAGAGTGGCATTATTACTTCCCTTGATCAAGACATTAAACTGATTGATGCAGTCTAGAATCTCATTGGCTTTTTTAGCTGGAGCATCACACTGTTGACTCATGTTCAACTTATAGTCTACTAGAACTCCTTGATTCCTTTCACTTGTACTATTGTCAAGCCAAGTGTCCCCCATCCTGTACTTCTGCCTTTCTTGTTCTTCCCAGAATGTTCTGGAATTCCCTTCTGACTTCCTGAGATGCATGGAGTTTTCAAGGCAGAAGAAAAATAATTAGTTTGTTTTCAGATGGTGAGTTATATATTCCCAGTCAAGTGACAAAGAAGTATTCCTGCCATCTGTGATGGAAAGCAACTTTTCTAATATGTCTATGACCATCTGCAGTTTTTTGAATATGTATCTGAAAAGCAATTAATCTTTTTGGTGTAGGCCTAAGTCCAATGGGAACTTGCTGATAGAACTGAGAGAATCCTATTGATAACTTCAGCTGCCATAAGGACCCTTTTGCCAGTAATTCTACTTTTTAGGACATTCTCCAAAGATGCATCTACACTGTAGAAATAAAGCAGCTTGAAATCACTTTAAGTACTGTAGCTCTATCCTATGGAATCCTGAGATTTACAGTTTCACAAAGTCTTAAGCCTCCTCTGTCAAAGAGTGCTTGTGCCTCACAAAACTACAAATCCTTGGATTCTGTAGGATGGAGCCATGGCAGTTAAAGTGGTGTCAAACCTCATTATTTCTACAGGTCAATCCAGAGTTGATAGTCATGGGTGAGATCTCTGATTCCCAACTTGCCTGCCATAAAATGTTGGGAATTAGGTGTGGTAGGTTATACAGTAGAAATGGTATTAAGTTGTGGTGATCTCAGACACGGGTGCTGAGATAATACTGAAAGGGAGGCAAGCATGAGGCAAGTCTGTTCAAGGTCATTCCTGTAAAAGGATCTGGTTGTAACAAAAAATAAGAGGGGCTGTATTGGAAAGAGAAGTGTATTTATTAATTATAACAACTAAGAATTAAGTCCTTTTGAACTTTGAAATTGTGTGTAGTTTAATTAGGCAATCTTTGAAACACTTGCTGGTCATTCTGACACTGAACATCACTGGACTAGATCTATAGTTTTCTTAATAAAGGATTTCTGAGATGATGATGATGATGATGATGATGATTATTAATACCCGGCCCCTCTGGCAAGCAATCAGGGCGGCTTACAATTAAAATTCTGTATCATATAATACAGGTACACAAATAACCTATAAGCCCCAAACCCATCCACCCCTTAAGACCATATTAAACAAGTATTAAAACATCTTAAAACTACACATCAAGAGAAACCAGTAAACAGACAAACCAGAAGCTACTGAAGCTTGGATTTCTGAACTAAGTGTTCTGTTGGACTTGACACAATGGTGGCTGCTGGCCTCAATATTTGGATGGGAGGGGACATTGAATCCTACAGCTTTTATGGAACTTTAATGGCACTATCCAAGGTGCTGACCCCTGTATCCCAAATAGGATTCACATCTGGGATAGCTCCCTTAAAATTTGGGCTAAAACCCTGTGTAGATTCACCACCCCATTAACAAGGGACCCATAAAGAGATTGCCCCTCAACTACGTGATCCCATTGAAAATGATATAATTTGTATTGGAATCCCCTTTTCCATCTACAATAGAAATTGCATGTTCTTTCTGACAAAGAGAAAGGCTTCAAAAACAGCATCAAGCATTAAAACCTTTTCAGTATCAGCCCACCCCAACCAAATGCACGTAAAAGCTACAATGAATTCCTTCTAGCAGCTGACAACTACCCTATAGAACAGCCAGCATATAACATACTGAACGGTTTCACTTTAAAATGTAGTACCCTTCAGAGCACTGGGGAATATATCTCACTGACGGATAGCATCAGAATGCCAGAAGCCATTTATTGCCTAAACATACACACATCTCCCAAGCGTTTTAAAATATGCACACTTCCACAATGAAAACAGAGACATGGGAGTAAATGTTTTCATTCTACCAAAATCAATAGTGCTTACTGATATGCCCCAGGCTGTGTAGGAATGGGTTTATACAGCTTCACACTTCCTACTACAATGCAGAGTGAGATGATTTGCTCAGGTGACAGATGCTAAAGGGCAGTTGGGCAACCATACTTTTGCTCTCCCTAGCGTCTGTGGAATGGTAGCTCTCAAGTCTGGAAATTCACAGTGATGTGGACTTGAGTCAATTGATTAGGACTCCAGTCACTTCAATGACTCAACTTGGACTTGACTTGCCAAGAAATATGCATCAACTTGACTCAACTCGAGACTTGCATATTTTTAGTAACTGACTTGCTGGTCTAACTTCATCCAAAAACAGAAAACACATTAGGCAATGGGCTTAGGGTGGGAGTTAAGATTAGACTATTGTTATGCACTCTATGAAGGGCTGCCTCGGAAGATGACACAGAAACTTCAGCTAGTGCAAAATGCAAGATTTTTAACTGGGGTATCATATGAACAAGCCATCGTGGTGTAGTGGTTTGAGTATTGGACTAGGCTCAACTCAGGCTTGCATCTTTCCAAGGTCACTAAAATGAGTACCTTGTTGGGGGCAATTTGCTTACAGTTGTAAACAGCTTAGAGACTGTATAGCATGGTATGAAGCAGTATATAAATGAAGCTGCTATTGCTATTGCTATTGGACTACAGTTATATCTGCACTGCAGAAATACCACTTTAACTGCCATAGCTCAATGCTAAGGAATTATGGGATTTGTTATGGCACCAGAACTCTCTGACAGAGAAAGCTAAATATCTCACTAAACTACAAACTCTATAGCATTAAGCCATGACAGTTAAGGTGGTATCAATGCATTATTTCTGCAGTGCAAATGGAGCTAATGATTCTGGAGAGTAGGGTTCAACTGCCCACTCAGCCATGGAAAATTCCTGGATGACTTTAGGTGAGTCACATGCTCTCAGCCCCAGAAACCCTAAGACAGGTTTACCTTAGGGTCACCATAAGTCAAAAAGTATTATTATTATTATTATTATTATTATTATTATATATGAAGACTGGTCACATCCAGCTGAGGGGGGCATAAACAGAATTGCATATACATGACTGTTGTATCTCCAGGATATACGCCGAATGAATATTGTCTGTACACATTGCATATTTTGCCATTGCACAACAGGTTGTCAGCCATGTGCATTGACAATGGATCCACATATGTCACAATACATTCAGCTATAGGAATTGTATAACATACTTGTAATACCAATGGATTTTTACACTACCATTACAACATTGGTGACACTCAGCCTTGGGATGCCTCATGTGAATAATGAAACTGGAGTTAGTACATTTTGAATCTTTGCAGGGATGGGCAAAGTTTGCATATAGTTGTCAAGGTTCTTTATAGTTCTCAATGTCCCTCTCTGAACCATCTCTTTTTTTAAAGTCAAAAAGGGTAAATTGGCTTTGCAGAAATCCTCTAGAAGTATGCTTTGCCTGTCACCTTATGGTGATCCCATGAATTTTGTAGGGTTTTCAAGGCAAGGATTATCCAGAAATGTTTCTTTCAGTTCCTGTCCCTGAAAAATATAACCTACAGCACCTGCTACTCATTGGCTGTCTCCCATCCAGTAACTAACCACAGCTGATCCTGCATAGCTTCCAAGATCAGATGGGAACCTTTCAGGTATTTAGGCAGCTTGCTCTAGAAGTTGAATAGCCATGGGAAGATCACAAGCTGCGCCACTGGGTTACTTTTTTTTTGTTGCCTCCCCACCATACATGTGCACTACCACATAAACACAACACCCACAACATCCAATTACTCCCACATCCATGGAGATGCCAGACCATGGTTGCTCCACACAATCGCATGTCCGATGCTCTCCTGGTACATGGCATTATTGTGTGAGTAATACCTTGGCAAAGTGCAATCACAGCAGCCCCCCCACATGCCCCCTTCACCCCCTTCACTCATGCCCCCCTGTTGGACTGTCAGGTTTGTGTATGTTGCATTTACATCCATTGGAGTTGTCACACTTTCATTTTTTTGCTTTGCTACAGCCCTGCACTAGTGCCAGGTCATTTATGTGCAGCCACAAAGATGCACATTTTCTCAGCTAAGACAGAATATCCCAGCTTCTTTTTGTCCAGGTCTTAACCCCAGAGTGCAGCTTTATTTTGGTTCCCACCCACTTTGGAGGCATGTGCTAAATAAACTCCCTGCCTTCAAAGTGACGGGAAGCCTCTTTATTTTGCCTGTTTCACCCCTTAGTCTGTTTCCTCAGATGTAGGCCAGGACTTTATCTACATAAGCCAAAAGCCCCATTCCCCACCCCATTCTGGCATTGTCCTGATCAGATGATGAACATCTCAATCCCCTTTCTGGTACAGTCTGGATTATATCCTGCATGACACACACCAGAACCAGACATGTTAACAAGGTTAGCATAAAGAAAAATAACTTACCTGTTGTTCTGGATCTTCCAGGAAAGTACAGAGCCCTCTGTTTGTGCACCATGGTGGCTGTTGGCATGGGCATCCTGCAGGGCTACCATGGGTAGCACATGACCATTACTGGGCACCTCATTCTGTCCTCAGAAGTGAGTGACTCATAGTGGCAGTGGATGCACTAGGAGTGGGATGTCCGTGAAGACATCCACTGTGGCACAGAAATGGAGCGTGAGGTAACAAGGAGATGTCAGGCTGTAGGACCAGCATACTCCAGGCTGCTCCTGAAGTATCTTGGCCAGTGCAGACAAGGCCCAAGTCTATGCTATGAATTATTTCACACATATTCAGTGTTGGCCATATAGCAAAGTACAATAACAACACAGTTTTGGTTGGCCGATTAAAGGTATCACTGTTTTGTGGATTTTGGATATTATAGTTCTTTCACACATTTAGTGTCAAAGGTGCTACAAGATCCCTTTGAATACTGAACTCCAGACTAACATGGCTATGTCTCTGAATTCTACCATAATGGGGGAGTTTTTCAGTGACATAATTTTGGCTATCAAAATTTTCATCTAACTTCAGGTTTGATTCTCTTTGCAGCCTAGATTGATCCATTGAAATGTCATGACAGTCTCTGGAGGATCACTTAACCTCCAAAGCTCCATCACAGTGTTTTGGAGAAGGACAATTAAGGAAGTTCAAGAATTGGTAAATGAGCAGGTCTAATGGATTTGTCTGGTTGATAGTGAAAAACCAAATTATCAATGGATTAATATTTGGCAATGGCTAGGCAGAGGAGTTAATGAAATCTCATGACCTCTGATTGATTAGACACATTATCTGAATCTCTGTCAAAATATTTCAAGACCATTAGATTTCTCCTCTATGTTAATTCAACTACTTTGCAAGCTAGGAATTGATGGGATAAAAAGAAGTTATTGAGGCCTCAAGGTCATAGGTATGTATTCTTTGAATATCTGTACTTTTCCATTTATTGAAACAGAATATTTATATTTGGATTTTCATATAAGCGTCACAAAACAGGGAGCAGGTTTGCAAATATTATTGTTGAATAGAATGGAGAAATTGGTAGACTTAACTGTGCATGTTGTCCAGAGGTGCTTGCAATGTTAACTACTGATTCAGATCACCATTATTTCACATAGCTATAAGTGCTTTGGGGGCAAATGATGCATAATTCAACCAATTGCTCATTTGAGGACAACATATGGATCATTGATGTGCTGCTTTTCTGTGCCTTTGCAATTGAGTTTCACCATAGGCATACTAGCACACTTTAATGATCTGAACACAGTGACATGCCCCCATCAGTTTTTGTAGGTGTTTGAATACAGGACAGCCACAGTAGCAGTACTTCAGTAGGTGGGGAAAGTAGTGAAAATCAAGGAATATAGGGAAAATCAAGAGATAGGTTTTGGATGGTCTTGATAACAACTTTGCTGTAATGAAATTTTGAAAACAATCTAGAACAGAAAAAGAGGATTGAGAACACTTTGGTAGAGCCAATACTTTGGCTGCAAGCAATGCAGCCAATGAACTGGGGAGAGGGTAAGTAGCTGTAGCTTTGTTAAATGTCTAGCATTCAGCCAGTGTGGTGTCATGATTTACATGTTGGACTGGGATTCTAGAATACCAAGGTTCAAATCCTCGTCTGCTGTGGAAACCAATAGGTTGACCTTGGATAGCTCAAACTCTCTCAGCCTTAGAGAGAGGTTACAGCAAACATCAAATAAAGCTTTCTAACAAAACCCTAGGAGAGGGTTTCCTTGAGCTCTTCTTTAAAGTATATAATAAACAGTAACACTTTAACCATAGCTTTGTTAAGAAACTTCTTCTGAACAATAATCAGAATTGGCAATGCAGGCTGAGGGATTCTAGGACTTCTAATCCAAAAACATTAACATTCCCAACCTCTGAGACTATCTGAATGAACTATGTTGTAGCATATACTTTAATAGACTTGGAGATTTATTGCATAAAAAAGGAAAGCTGAAAGGGAGCAGGAGAGTAGTGACATATTCCATGCTTCTCCACATGCTGCTGTAACACTTCCATTTTCTTTCTGAAGGTGATGATTGCAAAAACATGTCTTTTGTCATACTGGAAAAATCTGTTTGACAAAAGGCATGCTTCTACAATCATCTTCCTTGGGAAGAGAACAGAAGTGCTATGACAGAGAGGCACAGAGAAAGTTGCTTCTTTCCAATTCTGTTTCAGCTTTCTTTTTTCTTGTAATAAGGTTCTTTGTCTCCATCTGAGGAAGTAGACCAAGTCTACAAATGTTTACACTACAATGTCACATAAGAAGAGACCCTTTCTCCTAGCTCCAACCTGGGAGATTCACAGTATGAGCAAAGGTGATATATGTTATGGCCAGAATTCTGTTGGTGTCACACATGTTTGCAAGTTCTCTTACACATGTGGCCATAATTGTTTGCCCATTGTGCAACTGATGCATTTAATTCATGGTTGCTGAAGCAAGAGTTACACAAATAAAGCCATTCCACATGGGCCTAAATCCTATTGCTACTTCCAACTAGTGTTGAGCCATTGCATCAACTGAACTTACCTATTTATTTACTCACAAGTCATCAACATATTCAATGGATCTACTCTAGTTGGGACTAGCCAACAGGATTCCAGTTATGCATTCTTGGAATATGCATAACTATTCATCATTCCCTTCAATTCACCACTTCATTCATTTGGGATTGCAAAAAGAACCATTGTGGATTCTCCATCATGCAATGGACAATAAATAGGCATACTGGCATACACAATTGGTTGCATAATGCTGCCATTCAGCTGAAGGGTAGGAAAGTAAAACAGGCATGAGTGTAGATTTACACTACGCAAGAACAATGTAGGCTGTTGGCCAGTGTCCCATGTGAGTATGTTGAAGATCAGCCTCATAAAATAAACAAAAAGATGTCATCCAAGTTTAATCCATATCTTTATCTTATGTCCCCTTTCTTAGCATGTGAAGACTGCCAGTAGCATAAATGGCTAGGGCAATCTGCTGTAGTATTCAAAAGGAGATAGGCAATCAGCATTCAGCTAATTCAAATATTAAAAATTCAAACATCATGAAAGAAATCAACCTCTGGAAAAAAAGACCTATAAAAGGACTAGTGGAAACATATGCCACCTATCTGCGAGAATTATTTTCCTAAAAAGACAAAGTACCTTTTAATGACTTTTTAATTGACAATGTGGGATAATTGAACAGATGCCTTTCTGAAAAGTTCACTTCCTTTTATTATTCTTGAGTAGAGGTGAGCAACACATTCATATGAGGACACCTTTTTGCAGATAATTCTTTCTTTACAAACATTGACAATTAATATTGAAGAAGCAGCTTCCCAAAACGGTACTGGTATGTGTGATTTTGCACTGCTCTGATTGTTGTGGTTCTTACATTGTTGTGTCATATATGGTGTTTGCTTCAGAATAATGGTATAAGCAGAACAACAACGACAACAACAACAACAAAAATGCTAATATGATTCCAGATTGGTTGGAACCACTATTCCTAAGGAGAAATGAGAAATTTAAAAGGATGTCAATCTCCAGATATGTTAGACTACAACTTCCATCATTCCTAGTCAGATGGATGTTGTAGTCAAATACTTCTGGATTGAAGAGATCTGGTTTAGAACAGCAAATGCCAACTTTTCCTCTCTAACAATTATATTTCTCAGGAAGTTCTAACAGTTGCAAATTCTGTTCATCCTCGTCTGTCTTGTATAATGGATTGCATTACAGATGTTATTCTTTGGAAACCAAACTATATTTAAATTTTGAGCTTACTTTCTGTGTTCCATTTCAGACAACTTCAAAGCCTACCTTTCCAAGGAGTAGTTCCATAGCTACTTGTTCCAAGAGCAAAAGCATTTGTTTGTCTGGCTAGTGCTAGGGAATCATGGGAATTGTTTTTTTTTTCTGAGACATTGAGCCTTCTCTGTCAGAGAGCTCTGGTGCCACAATAAAATACAGTTCCCATGATTCTGTAACCCTAACCCTAACCCTTAAAGTGGACTCAATTTACACTATTTCTAGCAGTCTGCAAAGGCCCTATAGTCACCTAATTGAAAAAGAAATGAAGCATTCTTATGCTCTTTTGCTTTCCCTAGTCTCGCTCAGAGTGCATTTACTCTAACAATATACTGTGCAATCTGTTATTTGTATTCACACAAGATTACAATCAATGATTTGCCACTGTGTTCTATTTCCTGGTGGTTTCAAACCCTTGCAGCTTAAAAAAAGAAGAAAGAAAAACCCACAACCTTGTACCAAAGGAAGTGTGGAAATGCAAGACCAAATGAATTCCACTCCAACAACATGCCAGAATGATTGAATAGATGCAGGGCTTACTCATCTTTCCTCTTGACTTTTGAGATTTCACCAGACATTGTACACAGTTTTTCAACCCATGATGCTAAATTCATGTATAAAATCATGTATTTCCCCACTTCATCACAGTTCTGCATTGTAGGCTGATGCTGAATGACAATAGGGATATACACAATGGTGCCTACTGAAATGCCTTCATAGCCTACGTTCCAGATCCTGAGTGTTTCAGAGAAAAACGAAGAGAAAGATTACAAAGCCACTTTCTATTATTACTTTCTGGGTACAGGTTTTGCATGTTTATTTTTTCCTAAAGCAAGAATTCTTTGAGGGTTGGGAGCAGTGGCATCACTAGAATTGGTGTCACCCAGTGCGGTACATCATGGTGTCACACACCCCCTCCATTGACCTCCTCCTGTACCACACAATCCTCAGTAATGTTTTTTTCCTTGCCTGTTGAGGTGGCTTATTTATCTTATTTATTCTTAATTAATCTTTATTCTGGGATTCAAAGGGACTCAAAGGGACTCAAAAAGGGACTCAAATTGACATACAAATAAATAAATAAATAAATAAAAATGTGTTTACAAAAGTTAACAAAACAATTAACGGACACAGTTAAAATAGTTTAAAATACATTTAGGACATAATTAAAAGATAAGCAGATAAAATCACAGCACACTACATTCATAACACACTTTTGACAATTTAAACACCAAAGGCATGCTTAAATAGAAATGCCTTTGCTTTCTGATTATGAAGGGAAAACAGAGAAGAGAATGGGTCAACTAATCCTCCCATGAAAGGTAATTCCATAGCCTGGGAGCAGCTCCAAGACAGTCTGTCTCACATGTCCTCACAAAACATTTCTTTTTATATTGGTGGAAAAGAGAGAGAGAGAGAGAGAGAGCATTGCTTGAAAATCTTAAGATTTGGCCCAGTTGGTATAGGAAAATGCAATCAGATATTATCTGGAACTCTGCTTTAAAGGTCATAAAAGATGTCCAGAGGAGGGGGACTAAAATGGTGAAGGGTCTGGAAACCATGCCCTATGAGGAACAACTTAGGGAACTGGCTATGTTTAGCCTGGAGAAGAGATGGCTAAGAGGGGATATGATAGCCCTGTTTAAATATTTGAAGGGATGTCATATTGAGGAGGGATCAAGCTTGTTTTCTGCTGCTCCAGAGAACAAGACCCGGAACAATGGATGCAAGCTACAGGAAAAGAGATTCCACCTCAACATTAGGAGGAACTTCCTGACAGTGAGAGCTGTTCGAAAGTGGAATACATTCCCTTGGAGTGTGGTGGAGTCTCCTTCTTTGGAGGTCTTTAAGCAGAGGCTGGATGGCCATCTGGCGGGGATGCTTTGATTTTGAGTTCCTGCATGGCAGGGGGTTGGACTGGATGGCCCTTGGGGTCTCTTCCAACTCTATGATTCTATGATTCTAGAATCAGCAGTTTGAATTCTTCTTGAAAACAACCCAGTCGTTAAAGAGTTCCCACACCTAGGATCAAACAATGATCAGATCAGAGACTGCAGTCAAGAAAACAGAAGATTAGGAAAGGGAAGGGCAGCTATGAAAGAACTAGACAAAATCCTAAAGTGTAAAAATATACGGCTGAACACTAAAGATAGAATTGTCCAAACCATTGTATTCCCCATCACCATGTACTGATGTGAGAGCTGGACAGAGAAGAAAGCAGATAAAAAGGAAATCAATTCATTTGAGACATGGTGCTGGAGAAGAGTGCTGTGGATACTGTGGGCAGCCAGAACTCTCCCTGGAAGCCAAGGTGAGGCTGTCAAAGTTTGGACATATCATGAGAAGGCACGACTCATTGGAAAAGACAATAATGCTAGGAAAGGTAGAAGGAAGTAGAAAGAGAGGAAGACCACACACCAGATGGCTAGATTCAATCTGGGAGTCCACAGGACTAAATTTGCAAGACCTAAGCAGAGCAATGGAGGATAGGGAACTTAGAATTGTCTCATCCTCAGGGTCACCGTGAGTCAGGGCTGATTTGAGAGCAGTTAACAACAACAACAAAGCCAGTGAAGCTGCTTCAGCAATAGAGCTTATATATTCCCTATAAACTGCCCAAGTCAGCAGTCTGACTTCAGCATTTTAGATCTGCCAAAGTTTATATGCCATTTCCAAAAACGGCCCCACATATTTATTATTTCAGGTATTTCTGTGTCTCCCCTCGGCTCACAAGAGCTGCTGCTGTGATGAACAAAAGTGGATTGCAGGAATCCAACCAGGATGTAATCACAGCATGTATTGTACCATAACCAGATCTGAAACTTCAAGAAAGGGGCTCAGCTAACACACTGGGTTTAACTGTGCAAAAATATTTCTGGCCACTGCTGAAAACTGGGCATCCGGGTGCAAATATGAATCCAGGAGCATACTCAAGTGTGAATCTGAGATTTTAAGGGGAGTGTAACCCCATCCAATACAAGCTGAATATCTGTTCCTCAGTCTGCCTTTCAACAGATGTGGAACATTTCTGTCTTGTGTGGATTAAGTTTCAACTTGTAGCTTCTTCCAAAATTGATTTAGGATCTTTGAGTGCATTTACACTTAGGATGTTAT
>CM034706.1:6170010-6180202 GCA_020142125.1 Phrynosoma platyrhinos
TCTTTGGTAGCTTGAATACATTGCTCTGGAGCAGCATAAAACAAGCTTGATCCTTCTTCATTTTGCCATCTTTCAAAAGTATAAGCATGGCTATCATGTCACCTCTTAACCTTCTAGTCCCCAGACTACATACTCAGATCTTCAAGCCAGCTCCCAAAGTCATCCTTTGACACCTTTGCAAGATAATGTGGTTGTGCATCTGCCTATAATCACACTACTCAATACTTCTTAACAATTCCACACTCTCCATCAGCTGCACATGGCCATGAAGGATTGCCCATTCAGGAAGAAAATGAGTCCTGGAGAAGGAGGGGGAGAGATGTTTTAAAGTGGCAAAACTTTTTGATACATCTCCCAATGCAGGATCTTAGCCATTTATTCAAGAATACTTCATATGCATAGCCTAGCAATCATCCTAAAAGTAGTATAGTAGTCGTCATCGTCATGATCATCATCATCATCATCATCATCATCCCACAGCTGCTCCATGTTCCTCAACAGGGTTTCTTGCATTTTTGTACAGGGGTTCTGGAATAAGGAAACTCCTTATTTATTTCAGAGTTGCAAAATAAGCATTCTTTCCACAGTTGAATTTGACCTGTTTCTTTCTTTATCCTGCTCCCTGCTTCCCCCTTCTGCAAGTGATCCTCTTCTCCTTTTGAAGTAATGACAGAAGGTTAAAAGGGCCAGCCTCCTCTTTACCCCATTCACCTTTGGAATAGAAAGAATATTCAAAAATATTTGAATCTGGATCCAATTTAGGACTTACTCTGTGCAGGAATTCTTGCTAATGTGAATAAAATTATACTCCTAATCTGTCCCATGAATGTTAGTCTCCAGAACCCTCTTCTAGAGATGGAAAGAGTATTCAAAAATATTTGAAAAATGATTCACCACCCCTCCACCTGTTTTTCAAGTACTGAGAAACTTTGATGGGAAGAATCCTGGACAGACAAGAATCTTTGCAGTTCAGGACTTACTCTGCACAAAACTTGCATGTAGCTTTTCCTGCACATAGAATGCTCTTTCTGTGTATACATATTATTTTCTGCAAAGCAAACACTATTTCCTGTTCAGAAAAAGCTGTTTTCTGTGCAAAACAACCACATGCAAATTTTGAACATAAAGTCCTGAATTGCGAATGGGTTTTGAAAGCTGTGTGGTTTTTGAGGACTTTCACACTGGGATGAAAATTGCTAATATTACTTGTTGCTTCCTATGAAAAGAAACCCAGTAAAGAATTTACTTGTCTGACCCATCACCAGCAATAGGGACCAGAATTGTGTTATTAATCCCAACTAGAGTAGGCCTATAATACAAATGGAACTTACGTAAGTGTTGGCTTACCATGTTGGCAATGCCTCAGTAGGTCTGCTATAGATGGGACTAGCAATAGAATTTAGGCCAGACATTGCTTTTCCTTTGCTCTACATTATTCTTGTGATCATTGTGCTTTCTTTTCATCTTCCTGGATTCATTATTTAAGGGACAGATTGCCAACCCAATTAAAGTCCTGGCTCCCCATGCCAGCCTTATCTTTTCACCCAGGGCCAACCTAGCAGAATAACCAAACCTTCTGACCACTCTTATTATGAAAAGCATAATTACACCAAGGGGTTTCCTTTCTTGCAAGGAAAAGAAGAAGAAAAGTCAATATGGCCCAAGGCCATACCTTGTTTCTCAACAGCATCCAAGCAGATGTGGACCAAGTGTCCTCTGCACATAAAAAGACTTGGGAAAGTAGTTTTACGGACAGAAACAGAGACTCACAAGTGAGAGATGTTCCTCAGTTTTGTAATTCCTTGGCAGAAGCAAAATCCCATTGGCATGGGAATTGAAAGTTCAGATAAATTTGACTACAGGTTGAGTCTCCCTTGTTCAAAAATGCTTGGGACTATAAATGTTTGGGATTTGGGATTTTTTTTACAGACTTTGAAATATTTGCATATATACACAGTGAGACTTCTTGGAGATGGGACCCGAGGATAAATATGAAATTCATTTATGTTTCATATATACCTTATACACATCGCCCGAAGGTAATTTTATAGACAATGTTTTTAATATTTTTGTGCATGAAAAAAAGTTTGTATACACTGAACCATCATAAAGCAAAGGTGTCAATATCTCAGCCACCCTTGTGTACAATTTTGGATTTTGGAGTATTTTGGACTTCAGAATTTCAGGTAAAAGATACTCAACCTGTATTAGTTTGTTGTAAGGCTTTATACCCCATCTTCCTCGAAATTCCTAAGATGGCTTACGAATGTTCATCAGATCTTCCACTCACCCATCCAGATTGCAAAATTGCACTACCAATGCCACAGATTGCACTAACAATACCACTAATACCTCATAAAGAGTATATAATTGATCTTCACTGAACAGTTTTAATTAGTTGATATTTTCCATTCTAGTTCCTTGCTAGACCATGAAAGAATTAAGTTCTGGGGACAGAAATATTGGGTCAAAAATCCTTACTTTTCAGTTCCCCAAGCTGAGGAGGGATTATGAACCTTAGTCTCCAGAATCATAGTCCTATCCTCAGATCACTAAACTATCATCATTCTGGAACAATCTATACAGCAAGTTCACTTTTTACAGTCCCTCTCCCCTGACCTATTTCTATATATGCTTGCTTGCAAAGGTTTCACTCTATGCATTTAATGGAATGGACTGTAGACCATGAAAGCTCATAGTTGAAAGTTCTTCCCAGTTAGTTTCAAAGGTGCCACTGTATTCACAATAAAGGGTTTGTGTATTCTGCTATTAGAAATGGCTCCTTGGTTGCATCTTTGTTAATTATCACATATATTCATATTTCCTCACTGAGGTATCCTAGTTCTTTAGCTGCTCTTTGGTGCGTCTCTGTGTGTGAATTCGCATAACGATGGTGTCACTTCATGTTCTTTGAATCAATGAGCATTTTGGATAAGAAAGTGTGTGGGGTGTGTGGAGTGTGTAAACTACCCTACTTAAACAATCTGCAATTTTGTGCAAAATGCCAAAATGCTGTTAGAAGTTTGGAGCACATGCCATTGGTAATTCTATGGCAGCTTCTGGGTCCAATGTCAATGGGCAAGTGGTGGTGAATCTACTCTGACTTGGTTCAGATTTTAAAGGGACTATCCAAGGTGCTCAGCCTATCTTGGCAATATTCATCATTAACTGAGATAAATCTTTCAAAGCCTGGTCAAATATACAGAGAAGATTTTCATCTCACTGATATTACAGTTACCAGCTGCCACTTTTCTGGGACTATATTTTAGAAGAGGAGGAGGAGGAGGAGGAGGAGGAGGGAGGGAGGGAGGAATGAAGGAAAGAAAGGAATGGATGAGGTCGTGGGGGAAAAGGAGGAAGAAGAACAGGAGAAGACGAGGAGGAAGGGAAGCTGTAGTAGCAAATGTGTTTTTCAGTCATCGTGCAGTGGAAATCTTTTCACTGGCTGCTGGATGACAGCCATTTTTAGAAGTGCAGTTTCCTAGGAGGAAAATGGCAGCCACAATTGGTGCCCAGGGCCTGGTGGGGCAGAATAGCAGCCAGATACCTGCATAGGTCTATAAACAATTTGAAGCCTGGTATGCATGGGGTTCTCCTGATGGCTTTGCTTCTGTTAATGTTCTTAAAGCAGACAATGATTCATGCTGTGAAGCTGTGATTCTCATAACTCCATACCTTGGTTTTCTGCTGTAACATAACTGCTAAGAGCCAGAGGCCAGAGGTTTCAAAGCAGTGGGGTGGATTCGAAATTTTAGAAGCCTGAAGTAGCATTTTAGATTCAGTTTAGACACTGAGGTGAATAACCTGATGCCCCTGAAGTGTTTTCAAAGCCAAAAGTGGGGAAATCATGCTCCTCTTCATGAAATAGATAGAAGGCTTTCTTGAAGAAAAAGAAGGGTGCATCTATTCAACCTGAAATAGATTTCTTTTCTTTATATTTGTCTGTTTTTTAAACCTCTTTTGTTTGTTTGCTTCACCCAAAAGCAAATAGATCAGCTAAAATGGTCAACAAAAATTTTCAGTGGATTAACCTTTTTTCTTTCTTTCTAGCAATTGCAAATTAGCAAACACATTCATCTGTAATTAAAAATTAGCAAGTGCAATCTTTTGCCCAATAAATGGCACACTCTGCTGCTGAAACTTTTGCAAATGAGACCCTCATAATGAGGGGCAAAGCTAATTACTAGAAAAATAATTAAGAAATTATTCTGGGATGATGGCTGGAGATCAACAAGGGCATAAAGGCAGATGCTGCTTAAAACTTTTAATGGATGGAACACTTGATGCCTGATGCAGAGAGCAATAACAAGACAAAGGGGAGAAACAATCTGCACAGCTAATAAAATGGTTCAATATATTGAGGGTAAGACTAGAATCTGATGGGGCTACTACTCATGAGAGTTAAAGCAAAGCAGTGGAGTTAAAGTAGAGTTAATGTGGGGTGAGAGCCAAGTTCAAGTCATTATTGAATCATCAAAAAGAACACCAGGTGATCTTAGGCCAGTCAGCCTCTTTCAATCTGATCTACATTATGAGACAGTGGTGAAGATGACAAACATAATTTGTTGGTTTCTTATGCATGTCTAAGTTCCCATGTGGATGTAGTTGGACATTTTTGTCTGACACAGGACATCTGCATTCAGCTCAGGTTGGTGGAAGCAGATGGGTACATCGCACATGCAGGTGGCATGCAGAGATCCCAAGGACCATCCAGTCCAACCCCCTGCCATGCAGAAATATGCAATGAAAGCATCCTGACAAATGGACATCCAGACTCTGTTTAAAAACCTCCAAAGAAAGAGACTCCACCACTCTCCAAGGCAGTGTGTTCCACTTTTGAATAGCTCTTACTGTCATGAAGTTCTTCCTAATGTTTTAATTTTAGTTTTAATCCAGTGCTCCATGTCTTACTCTCTGAAGCAGCAGAAAACAAGCTTGCTCCATCCTCCATATGACACCCCTTCAAATATTTAAACATGGCTTCCTTCATGTCACTCCATGACCTTCTCTCCTCCAGGCTAAATATAGCCAGCATGGTTTCCAGACCTTTCATCATTTTGATCACCCTCGTCTGGACGTGTATACACACATTCTATTGCACATTCTTCTCTGCTTTCAGCTGTGCCATGTTGCCAATCAGCACAAGCGTTTCACATCACTATCAGTGAATAAATCCAGAAGGAGAGATTGACAGTATGCTGTGTAATCTTGATGAAGGACCTTTGCCAGTGTGTGTGGAAAAGAGAGCCATGTATGTTGCTTTGAGCTCACTCAAAGAAATGCAAGGTATCAATGTAAATAATACACTTTTTAAAAGGTGTTTGCATATTGGCACTAGTAAGAGAAGTTGTTCCAAGGAAGAAACTGGAAAAGCCCCTCTAAGTATTCCTTGCCTAAAAAGACAATATGTGATTCATGGCATCACCAAAAGCTGACAAGAGACGTGAATACACATTCACACACAGATACACACACAAAACAGTTTATCTCTGTTCTAGAGAATATGAATGGGAGAGAACTATTGCACTCCTGGGCTTCTCAGAGAAATCTGGTCGAGCATAGGGAGAACAGAAGGCTGAACCAGATAGGTCTCTGGTATGATCCAGGAGAATATTTTTCCTCCATTCTAATATGAAACTCATTGGTTTAAATTTCTGCTGAAATGCACTTCTTGTTGCTCATTTCCCCCTGAATACAGATCAATCAAGTATGCTTTCTGTAGCTCTTGTGCCTTGAACAGGGTAGGTAGCCATATAACAGGGACACTGTAGTTGCATTCTGCACAGCAGGTTCTGAACTGACTGGACTACATGTGAATCTATCTTAAACTGATTCAGGACTCTGTTCCATCCATCTCACTATTGCCCATTCCACACTTTCCCATCAATCCCAGCCACCATGGATCTAAAGCTGAAAACATCTGGAGGGTACCACAATATTTGCTATTCAGCTGACTTCAATTTATAAGTGAGAGTCCATTAAGATCCCAGATCATCAACTGCCCGGGTCTTGAAAATCAGGGACATGGTTTCCTTGACTGAATCAATCTATCAGTAGTGCAGTCTTTCTCTTTTGTTCTACTGCCTTCCAATTTATAAAGCATCATTGCCTTTTCCAATAAGTTAAGTTTTTCATGATATGTCCAAAATACAATAGCCTCAGTTTAGTCATCAACAATGAGAAATACCTCTCTCTACCTTTTCTGGACTTAAAAAAACAATGTGTTCAAAGTGTGGTGAAGAGTGCTGATAATACTATGGACAGTCAAAAAGATAAACAAATCAGTTTTTGACCAGATCAAGCCTGAACTTTCTCTGGAACCCAAGATGATTAAATTGGGGCTGTTGTACTTTGGCCACATCATGAGAAGATAGGACTCATTAGAAAAGACCATAATCCTAGGAAAGGTGAAAAGCAGTAGAAAGAAAATAATACTATACACCAGTTGGATAGACTCAAGATGGTGTTGCCCAGATGGTGTTGAAAATGTGTTGAATCATTTTTGTTTGTCTTCCATGGCTGAGGACCAGCTTGAATATAGAAGTCTTGCTTTCAGCCAGCACATCAGATTCCTATACACGTCTACTCAGAAATAAGTACTTGTCCTTTGCCACATTGCAAATATAAAACATTTTGACAACACTTTAACTTTCATGGCTCAATGCTGTGGAATTCTGGGATTTGTAGTTTGGTGGGGCACCAGAGCTCTCTGACAGAAAAGACTAAAAATCTCACAAAACTACAAAATTCCAGAATTTCATAGCATTGAGTCACAGAAGTTAAAGTGGTGCCAAACTGCTTTATTTCTGCAGTGTGGCAGCAGCCCTGTTTAATGTTAGTGATTGCTCAATTGAGCACATCTATAGACTCCAAAAACTGCCAGGGGGAGGCCAGGTCAGGCCAGTCTCAAGGTTCATATGGGGTTACAAAGAGAGGTTTAATCCAGACAGTCCACACTCCAAAGAAAGAAAGCATTTTGGAGCAGAGTCCAAACATGAGAAGGGAATTGCTGGAAAGATTAGTCTAAAAGTACATACTGAAGGTGAGAGAGCCAGGAAGCCAGAGATGGCACTCAATAGCCCAAAGGTTTACAAGCTGTTGTTCTGCAGCAATAGAATGGTCTAGGCTGAGCTAATTTATACCTAGCAGTTAATCAGCCCAGTTGGCCTCATTGGCTTGAAGTGTTGTATTTAAGGTGCAACAGGGTATTGTCTGACATTTTGCTCCTGGTGCTTTAATTTACATTTCTGGGGAGGTGCTTCTGCCTACACTTGTTGTCAGGGATGGACCAGGCTCTTCCTCTGCCATTGCCACTGCAGGACTACCAGCCTCCCTCTGGCTCCAACTGGTGCTTGTCATCCTGGCTCTCTTCTCCTTCTTCATCCAAAGAAGCCTTCTCCAAGTAGGCCATGACACCACCATTGAGTTTAATGGACATTACTCCCCTATAATTTTGTATTATCTGCATGGCACCTTTCCTGTTTCTTCATAACTTTGTAGAACAGAACTGGAAAGAAATGTTACAAGTATCATGAGATTGGCCTCTTTAATTAACGAGCAGATGATGTTCTCCACTTATCAGCCCTAGAGACCAAACATCAATTTAAAGCCTTTTAATTGCATCACTGCTAAACTGAGCCGCTTTCTGCATTATTTATCCCGTGCCCCTGTGTTTTGATTTGCTTCGGTTGCAATCAATATGCAACTGATTCTCTCTCTCCCTGCATGGGCTTATGTGTCTCTATGAATCTGGACACCATGGACTATTTAGTCCTTTGCTCAAAGCAGTTCTGGATATCCTCCACCTGCATCTAGGCAGAGAAAATAGTGAATGATTTCACTGAGTTTTCTAAAAGGAAGAGGTGGCTGTTTCTCATCAAAACTGTTTTTCAGGGGTTCCAGTGGTAGCAGCAGCACAACTTCTTCCTTTTCTTTCCCCAGCACAGAAAACAACAGTAACCATACTGGTAATTTGGCCATCATTGTGTATTCTTAACATTGCCCCCCATCTTGGGTTGTTTTGGCCTGAATGCTATTGATCCCAATCAAAGTAGAAACATTGTCTCAACGGATTTGAGCTTTGGCTCACTATTCAATTATCAATTTCTGCTCAGGTTGGGATTTTGTAACTGGATTCAAGGCTTAGGTTGCAGGGTGATGGTCACATGCAAAAAAACTCCTGTCACCAACCTAACAGTTTGAAAGCATGCAAATGCAAGTAGATAAATAGATACCAGTTCTATGGGAAGGTAATAGTGTTTGGTGTAGTCATGCTGGCCACATGATGAACAATGCTGACTTGTCAGCTTAGTAACAGAGATAAGCACCACCCCCTACAGTCTGTTACAACTAGACATTCATGTCAAGGGACTACCTTTGCCAAGACAGAGAAAGAGAGATTTGAATGACTTTTAACTCAGGTAATTTTTAAATATGAAATATGCTTGGCTGAAATATGAAATATGCTTGCAGCTGGATTACACTATGTCTAGTTTATAGAATCATAGAGTTACAAGAGACTACAAGGACCATCCAATCCAACCCCCCCCCCCCCATGCAGGAATACACAACCAAAGCACAATTCCTGTCATACAGGAATACACAATCAAAGTTCTGAGCTCTACAGTTTAAGAAAGTTATCATTTTGGTTCCATCTCAGCAAATCCCAGTAGCAAGTTCAAGCAGTCCAAAATCAGCATAATAGAATCATAGAACCATAGTGTTGGAAGAAACCAATAAGAACCATCCAGTCCAACCCCTGCCATGCAGGAATACATAATCAAAGCACTCCCAACAGATGGCCATCCAGCTCTGTTCAAAAACCTCCAAAGAAGGACACTCCACCATACTCCAAGGAAGTGTGTTCCACTGCTGAACAATTTTTACCATTTTGAACTTCTTCCTAATGTTTAGGTGGAATCTCTTTTCCTGTAGCTTGAATCCATTGTTCCATGTCCTGGTCTCTGGAGCAGAAGAAAACAAGCTTTCTCCACTTTCAATATGGCATCCCTTCAGATATTTAAACATGGCTATCATGTCACCACAAAGCAAACCAATAGTCCAAAGTATGAACTTAGAAACAGAACCAAATGCACAAGAAATGTTGTCCTACCAAACAATCAGGAAATCTAAGCAGGTGGGATCCAAAGACAAAGTCCTATGACAGCCCTGGGACAAACAAATTCTATAGGAGCAGGATGTTACCCAAAATGTGGGGGGGGGCAGACACAAATTAATATGTTTTAGGGGGATTTTAATAGCTCAAATTATGTTTTGGCTAGGACAACAGGCAGACTTGAGATTGTAACCCTATGTATAACAGTTCCAAATCACATAGAACTCCAGAGGCAATTTCCAAATGGGTTTTGTAGTTTATTAGGAAGGTAATCAACACAGAAACAAGCACACTCTCATGCACATACACAAGATCTAATGAAGCAAAGGTGGGAAAAGGTGAATAGTGGAGGCCTTGCTGCTGATGATATATTGCTAATTTTGAAGTGTGGCTCAATTCTATAGGAAACCAGAATGGAGAAGACTCTATAACTCCCAAGGTAAGAGGGGTGTTTGACTTAGTGAGGTGCCTAGTCATATCAACAGAGTGTCTGCCTGATTACAAACTAGACCAAATTGCTGGTGTCCAGGCAGTGGTATAAATACCCAAAATCATGTTCTGGGGCAGTATTCTTCAGGATGAAAGGATTACGTCACAGCCAAATGGTTTTCCAAGAGGATAAGAATGGTCAGGAAATGTAATAAATAAATGTAATAAACAAATTAGGGTGTGAAATATTCCCAACAAAGAGAACTCTCTGCCACCAGAGAAGTGTCCTTTGCCAGTGTATGCACAGCCATCTACTTTGGCCAGACTCCCATCACCACTTTCCAGAAAGACAAGAGATTATGATGATGTCTTGGATGATCTCATTGTGATGGGTGCCTTGCTTCCTCCATTGCTGGACCCAACCTGATTTATGGTCATGTTTCCTCTTTGGGATTGCCTTCACAGGTCACCCATGGGTTGTTAGCATGGTTACGCAGCTCGTGATGATCCACGTCAACATGCAGCACCAGGATCACGATCTTCTCAGATGCAGGCAGTAGTGTGTCAGCTGGCGAAGCACATCTCCCCTTCCAGACAGAATAAATGGATTTGTAATTGGTTGACTGGTCGAACCCAAAGGGTGCTCAA
>CM034706.1:6326300-6339091 GCA_020142125.1 Phrynosoma platyrhinos
ATTAACCAGCAGATTTGCCCCCGTGTGATAACGTCCTAAGAATGGGGAGGACAGCTATGAAAGAACTAGAGAAGGTCCTAAAGAGCAAAGATGTACATATATAACTAAGCACAAAAGTTAACATTGTACAAGCAATTATATTCCCCATTACCATGTATGGATACAAGAACTGGAAAACTAAGAAAATGGAGAAAAAGAAAACAAATTCATTTCAGACCTGATGCTGGAAAAGAGTGCTGAGGATACTGTGGGCAGCCAAAAAACACAAATAAATGGGTCCTACAAGAGATCAAACCTGAAATCTCCCTGGAAGCCAAAATGATTAAGCTGAGGCTGCCATACTTTGGCCATGTCATGAGAAGGTACGATTCATTAGAAAAGAAAATAATGGTAGGAAAGGGGGAGGGAAGTAGAAAGAGAAGAAAAACACATGCTACATGGATGGACTCTATTAAGGAGGTCACAGATATGAATCTGCAACAAGTAAGAAGAGAAGTGGAAGATAGGGAGTCTTGGAGATGTCTCATTCACAGGGTTGCCTTGAGTTGAGATCAGCTCAAGGGTGGTTAACAATAACAACAACTCTTATTTTAACAGGAATATGCTGGATATTCTGATCTATTAATTCTAGTTTATTAAATCCAATACCGTGGCCACATATTTTTCAAGGCCATCCCAGAATAATGGATCTATTCAAAATAGTGGCATCAAAATGTCTTTAGCAAGCCCTGACAGCATTTGTTTGTTTTAATAATTCTTTCTGGCTTTTCTTTCAGAGTGATCAAAACAGTGCTCAACAAAAAATTTTAAAAATCAAATAAAAACAAAGATAAAACCAAATGGAACCATAAAACAGAAGTAATTATAATATTAACAAGTGGTAGTATAAAACACTGAACGAAAACCTGATCTTTTCATTTTCGGGATTTTTGAGGATTTGAAAAGATCAGGTTTTTGTTCGAATTAACCCCCTTTTAAATTTGAATATAGTTATCAGACGAGGCGGAACGGGACAAATCCCATAAATTAAAGTCTTCCACTCATCCCATTTATTTCCACTTTCTCCCCGCAACTCCCCATGTGATAACGTCCATAGCTGTGTTGGTCTGAAATATTAGTGTGCAATGGATGTTGTAGCACCTTTGAGGCTAACTGCAAAAGAAGTTATAGAATGAACTTCCATAGACTTGGTCAACTTCCTGCAAAAACAACTTTTTTCCCCACATAGTTTGGTACAAAAGTATTACAGGGTTGAAGTCGTAGGCTTTCATGGCCGGCAACCATAGTTTTTTTGTGGGTTTTTTCGGGCTGTGTGGCCATGTTCTGAAAGAGTTTCTTTCTGACGTTTCGCCAGCATCTGTGGCTAGCATCTTCAGAGAAAAATCTTTTTCTCTGAAGATGCTAGCCACAGATGCTGGCAAAACGTCAGAAAGAAACTCTTTCAGAACATGGCCACACAGCCCGAAAAAACCCACAAAAAAACTATTACAAGGTTGTTCTTCATCTGAGAAAGCCAACCAAGTCTAGGAAACTTTTACAACTTCTTTTCACCAGTTAGTTTCAAAGGTGCTATAAGATCCCTTTGTAACTTGTGCAACCAACTACACAATTATTGGCATCATGTTAGTAGCATAGTTAAGCATAGGTCATTTTTATTGATGCAGAGTATTCTCTTCCATCCTCCACAATGACCAAAGCCCCTCTGCCCAGGACTCACAGTTTTCTTGCAGTACCTTCCCTTGCATGGTCATACTGTGGCTGGATGAGAGCATGGTGGAACAGAGAAACATTTGGCTATGCCCCACAGCCAGATGCACAGTTATGACCTCATATGCCAAGACCTTGGCAGATCTTAGCAGGTGTGATTGGTCTGTATCTGGCTATGTGGGCACAGCTAGATGCATAACTGATCACACATACATGCACTCACAGACACTCACTCAATTAGTGATGGAGTGGTCATTCAGAGCTGCTATTGCAGTCCTGGGGATAGTTAGTGGGGAGCCATAGCAGAATTAGAACTCTTATGCTATGCTAGACAGTGAGTAGTACACAGTGGTACATTTGTGCATCCTCCCATAGCACAGCTCTTCATAGAATCATAGAATCGTAAAGTTGGAAGAGACCATAAGGGCCATCCAGTCCAACCCCCCTGCCATGCAGGAACACACAATCAAAGCACCCTTGGCAGATGGCCATCCAGCCTCTGTTTAAAAACCTCCAAAGAAAGAGACTCCACCACACTCTGAGGGACATGTCTTACTGTCAGAATGTCTTACTGTCAGGAAGTTCTTCATAATATTGAGGCATAATCTCTTTTCCTATACTTTGAATCCATTACTTCGGGTCCTATTCTCTGGAGCAGCAGAAAACAGGGGGAAAAGGGGTGGGGTATAAATAACTTTTATTATTATTATTATTATTATTATTATTATTATTATTATTATTATTATTATTATTAACAAGTTTGTTCCATGCTCAATATGACACCCTTTCAAATATTTAAACCTGGCTATCAAGACAACATTTAATCTTCTCTTCTTCAAGCTAAGCATACCCAGTTCCCTAAGTCTCTCTTCATAGGGCATGGTTTCCAGACCCTTAACCATTTTGGTTGCCCTCCTTTGGACACGATCCATCCAATGCTAAGGACAATACTTATGAAACCCTGTTGACAACAATTTACATCAATATCACAGGACTTCTGCCACCACACAACCTATAAGAAAGTGCACCCATCTGGATAATGGTCAGAATGGGTAAGAAAGTACACCCACCAGTAAACCTGCAACAAAAAGCACTGTGTCTATGTTCGCCTTTAGTTATTATGGCTAACAGCACACTTTGGAGAGATCTTACTGTGTGACTCTTTCAAAATAAATTCTGCTTATCCAGAAATGATTTCTCAGTTCTGGAAATTCAGAGCCCACAAACACAACCAGCTAAAGACCTAACCAATGATTGAATGAAGAAATCAATTCCCTCTCTTTTCCTACCGCATGCAGTTGAACTAACGCGCCAGGCACACACGCCAAGATGTAGCTATATTTTGTTGTTCCGGCAGTCAGCATAATGGAAATGACACATTTTTCAAAATTATTGCACAATTAAGAAGCCATAACAGGCGCCTAATACTGCAAGTAATGTAATTACAGTGTAATATCACTTAGTAAAGGGTTGCCGGGTGATTAGGCAGGGGACGAGAACATAAGGGTAATCGTTCCCTCTGTGCCACTGAATCGTTCCTCTGGAACAGAGCAAAATAGAAAGGAAGGAAAAATAAAGTTGGGTGGTTTGTCTCCCTATTACAAATTCTCCAGGATTTTAAAAATAATCTTCCCTTTATGAAGCATGCAAATCTTTGCTATCCTACTATGTTGTAGTTTAGGGCTGGAAAGAATATAGAAAAATATTTGAAAAATGCTTTTGATATAATTTAAACTGTCTTTAAATATTATGTTTTAATTCTATCATTGTTTAATTCTATTTTAAGGGGTGGGAGGGTTTATGGGTTTGGGACTGTATTTTACATTGTATTGAGTTTTAATGATGTAAGCTGCCTCAATTGTTTGACAGAGAGGAGGGATATAAATAAAATTTATTATTATTATTATTATTATTATTATTATTATTATTATTATTATTATTTTGAAAAAAAATATGTTTTTTGAGTAGCAAGAAACCCTGAAGAGAAGAATCCTGGACTGACTCAAATCTTTACACTTCAGGACTTATTCTGGATGGTTGAATCCATGGATATGGAGGGCCAACTTTAATACTTCTGTGCAAAATAAATGCTGCAAATTTTATGCAGAAAAAGTCCCAAATTGCAAATAGAGTTTGCAATTTGGATGGTTTTTGAAGTCTTTCTGGCAGTGGAAAGAAAATCTGTAAAATTACTCATTACATCCTTCGAGAAGAAAATTAGTGATGAACTGTCCCTTCTTTGTGGAGTTATTCTCCACTCACCACATTAAGAGCCTAGCTAAAGGTCTATTTGATACCGCATCAAAAAATGGTAAAATAAATAAGGATTGTGTTTACAATCAATATGGATAACAAACAATTAAGAATACATACAGAACTAAATAGAATGTCACAAATTACAACCAGTAAGAAAACATGCATAAAACACTACCAAAAGTGGTATTGCTTAAACAGCAGGACAATCAAAATATAAAAAATACTACCTTAGAACATGTAACAAAGAAAATGAGCACCAAATGAATTAAGCTTATAACAATATAAAAAACTACAGTCTAATCTATGCCTTCTAAGAATAAACAGAATAGCTGCTGTAAAAGTACTTGCTCCAATAACTGGCAAACATGAACTGGCAAACAAGAAATCAGAGAACATTATGATGGTGCCCACTCCCTTTGCATCTCTTGACAAAGGTGCCTGTGTGTGTATGTGCCTTCAGGTCACTTGTGGACTTATGGTGACCCCATGAATTTCATAAGGCTTTCTTAGGCAAGGAATATCCTCAAGGTACCAAATCCTATCTGCTTTTGGAAGGTAAGCAAGGTCAGGCCTGGTTAGTACTTGAATGGGAGACCACCAAGGAATACCAGGTGCTGTAGGACGTATTTCAGAGGAAGGAACTGGCAAAACCGCTTCTTCAGTATACCTTGCCAAGGGTAGAGAGGGTTAATTGTAGAGTTGCACCAAATGCAAAAGCAGCCAGCATGGCATCAGTGTGGCATAGCAGTTTGAGTGTTGGACTACAACTTTGGAGGCCACGGTTCGATTCCCACTCATACATGAAACCCACTGGGTGACTTTGAGCAAGTCACATACTGTCAGCCTCAGGGGAAGGCAATGGAAAAACCTCTTCTGCACAAATCTTGTCAAGAAAACCCCATGATAGATGTGTCTTAGGGTTGCCATAAGTCAGAAACAACTTGAAGTCACACAACACATGGACATGGTTCTACCAGAATAGGTTCCTTCTTATGTGCTCTATGAGTCTTCAGAGGTAGGCAGCTCTTCAGAGCCAGCTACCTCCTAAATGCTTTAAGACTCCATAGACCCAGGACCTGTTGGTACAGTGACTTCAAAAGCTACCTGTACAGTTGGTCCTCTGTATCGATGGATTCTTTATCCATGGTTCAACCATCCACAGCTTCAAAATACTCAGTATATTTTCAAAGATGAGAAGCTGGTTAGAAAAATATGTGGTGAGAATCCTAATTCTTCACCACAGACATGGTTGAATGCAAAAGGTTTGAAAGCCAGACTTTTAAGAGCTCAGCACTCAAAAGTCCTCTGACCTTATCTCCTGCTCATTTTTTTTCCATCCCATTTACGAAGAAGCCTGCAAAAGAAGGCAGAAAGAGAGAAAGAGAAGGGGGGATGCACACAAATTTTTCATCCATTCTCTCAAGTACTTCTCTTTTGTCAGTCTTCCCTTTCTTGTCCCTCCCTTTCATTGGTTGACCTTGCATGTTAGTGATATAGGAGAAGGAGAAAGATTTTGTGCTTTCTATTTTGTCTGTATCTATATCCATAATCTATAACTGTGTAAACTCTCTGCAAAGGACACCAACACTCAGACCAAGAGATTCCTGGTTTAAGGCTGCATCAATGATATGGAATTCTGGGATTTATAGTTTTATGAGATATTTCACCTTCTCTGTCAGAGCGCTCTGTTACCCCAACAAACTATAAATTCCAGGATTCTGTAGGATGGGAGTGAGGCAGTTAAAGTGGTGTCAAACTGCATTATATCTATAATGGAGACTCAGCCTAAATCACAACAGTGTCTAATTGACTCAAATGGATCAAGTCAGAATCTCTGCTTCATAGATTGGTTCCCCACACAGATTTATCGTTAAATAAGCTAAATATGCTAGGGAAGTCTGTCTTTTGAAATTGTAGGGTTTCTTACTTCCTCCTGTGCTGTATTATAGCAATAGCAATAGCAACTTCATTTCACACTAAGCAGTCTCCAAGCAGTTTACAACTATAAGCTAATTGCCCCCAACAATCTGGGTACTCATTTTTGTAACCTTGGAAGGATGCAAGGCTGAGCCGACCCTGAACCCCTGGATGGTATTGAACTCACAACCTTGTGGTCTGTGAGTGAGTGGCTGCAATACAGGCATTTAACCACCTCATCACCAGGGCTCCTGGTGACAACCTCCTGACAGCAACAGCTGTTCAGGAGTGAAACAGACCAAGTCAAAGGTGATGGGCTCCACAAGAGGAGGAGGTAGGAGAAATAAACCTCAAAAAAGGAGCTTTTGGTGTCTAGTGCAGTCCCGCCCCCACAGGTGAAGTGAGAGGCAGCAGGGAAATGCCTTCCTGAAATATGGGTTGCAAGGAGGGTGGGGTTCAGTCAGCATGCTTTAAAAGGCATGGCCTTTTCCCTCCTGGTTATTGAAAACAACTAAATTTTGTTCTGAAACCTGTATTTTCAGTGAGATCCTGATTTACGATGTATGACCCCAGACTGTCCTTGATCTTGCTTTCTACTACTGTGAACTGTACATAGGATTTATGGCTCTTGACTTTTGGAAGAATTGATGTTGGATTCTGCTTGCTCCTTTGGCTTCCGAACACCTGGCACCCTGCCTGTTAGTGCAGCACGAGGACAGGACAGGCATTCTATCTCCTCATTGGTTGCACAGACGAGTCCACTCTGTCTGTCCGGGGAAGTCCTGCAAGTAAGGGATGCAGGGAACTCTGGGGATAGGGTATGGGACAGCTTTGGTGATGCAGTGTTGATCCAGCTGGCCCATGCAGACAATGACCAAGATCCTGCAACATCAGATTTAGGTACAATGATGTAGCTCTTCCATCATGGCTATCTCTCCTGATTTGGTCCTCTGAAACCTACCTTAGAAGCCAAGCAGCTACACAGTCAGAAGGAGTTCCAAGATACTGGAGAGTCAGATGCTGAACAATGATGCATCCACCACCACCACTGCCATCAGTGAGGCACAGTATGAAAACCAGGTACAGGAGCATCACATCTCACTGGCAGGAGAGGGCTGGATGCCTTCAGCACCCTGCTCTCTAGCCCCTCAGAACTTCTCCAACTGGTATGGCTCCTTGGCTAATAAGGTTGCTTTTTGAGGGCATTTCCAATTTTTGTACATTTTTTTGCAAATTGCACATTATCATTTTTCACACTTATACCAGTTTTTCCAACTGCACACTAAAAACCCAAACGAAAGAAGGAGCAATAGATGCTTGCTTCTTCCTCAATTGGAATGAGCCCAGGTAAATCCCCACAGACAGGGAGAGTTAGGGCCTTTGCAGACTGCAAGAAATAGTGCAAATTGAGTCCACTTTAACTGCCCTGACTCAGTGCTAGGGAATCATGGGAACGGTAGTTTATTGTGGCACCAGAGCTCTCTGACAGATAAGGCTCAATGTCTCAGAAAAAAATACAATTCCCATGCTTCCCTAGCACTGAGCCAGGACAGTTAAAGTGGACTCAGTTTGCACTATTTCTAACATTCTGCAAAGGCCCTACGATTAGGAGAATATACAAGCCAGTTACATTAGAGTATTTTTATTCTTTTCTCAATTTGGCTGAATTGATTTGCTCTGTAACTTATACTTGTTGATTTTATGGTGATTTATGAGTAGCAGAGTTCAGTATGCTGAAATGCCTGGCTGCTGTTCCACAGCCATTTGCCTCACCTCTCAGGAATGTAGCAACTCCATGTATTCTCCCAGGCTTGAAGACACAGCAGTAGTTCAAAGTAAGATTTTATTGTAAGTTGAAAAACAAGAGAAACAAAATAAAACTATATACCAGGGGTAGGCAACCTAAGGCCCGGGGGCCAGATGCAGCCCCACAAGGCCTTTGGACTGGCCCCAGGCCAGTCCTGCTTCTGCCACCGCTGCCACCTGCCACCCCCCAGCCCCCCGCCATGATGATATTGATTATTGTTGTTATTACTTGTTCTTGGCGTTTTCTTGGCAAAATCTCCACAGAGTTTTTGCCATGGCTTTTCTGGGGCTAAGAGAGTGTGCATGCATATGTTTTTAATTTTTTTTTACAAAATTAAAATTTTTATTTTTATTTATTTATTTATTTATTTATTTATGATGCTTCCCCCCCCCCCAATTGTCTGAGGGACAGCAACCTGGATCCCAGCTCAAAAAGGTTGCCTACCCCTGCTATATACATCCATCTTTGCAGGCAGAAAACATGACCACTGGAACACAACTGTTGTTGTAAGTTAGAACAAAGAACTTTTAGTCCAACCCTCAAACTCCACTTTCTGGGTGGTAACATGCATAGTCATTGGATGTACAGCTTTAGCCCAGCCTATAACCCAGCCTCTTGTGTGTCATGTATCATGTGATTTTGGTTCTCAAAACAACAAAGATGCTCTCATTTTTTATGTCCTGTCTGCCTGTGTTTTCAGACTCACTGTGCCTTTGTTGTGGCGTTCTGTGTAAGTACGTTTACAGAAAACTGCACCTGCAAGCTGAAGACTCTTTCCCAGCTTCGAAACTTTTCTCAGAAGAGATTTTCACACATCTGTACATTTCCAGTTTTGAGTGCATATCCCATCCATATTCCATTAATACTTTCTATATGTGCCTGGAAGACAAGGTGGTTCTTCATGCAGGAGATATCCTTTTGCTATAAAAATTTCCTTATTTAGAATACAGCCTTTTTTCTTTATAAGTACCCTGACTCTCTTGTACTTCTTTTCTTGTGCCTTAGTTTGACCCATTTCTTCCCTATGGTCAGCAAGGGAAGTTCCAGTGGAATTTGCAGTAACATTCCAATGTGTTACTAAAGTGGGACGAGTCAATCATCAGGTGGTAGCAATGAGTTCTTTAGATAAAAGGTGATATCAAGGGTCCCATCCAGATCAGGCAGGAGAAAGGAAGGTGATCCAGACAACCCTGACAGCCCCTACTCCTGCTTTACTAGGCATCAACCACTGTGAGTGATCTGATCTCCTCTCAATTGGGATGCAACAGAGTAATGGTTCTACCCCTCTCCAGCAATCTCCAGTGTGACAATCAGAAGCTGGATTCCTGTCCCAGCTCCTTCTCAGATTGGAGATCACTAGCACTTTATGATTGTATCAATTGTGTCATGATTGTGAATACATAGTAATCATGAATACAAAGCAGTTACAGATGCATAACTCTATGCCACATGTCAATAACTGCAATAGTGAATTCCAGCCAAGAACTTATGTGGTTTTGTTTTTGCTTTCACATACATGCATGAGATAATGTGTTAGCATTAGCCTCCTTAAGAGGTTATAGAATGGCCAAACTCTGGCAGTGTATGAAAAATAGGCTAGATAAACATAAATGATGCCATATTAAGGGCAAGAGACGGAGCAGATGAACATCCAAAATCCCCTTCTGGCCATAGAAGAGTTATGATTTAATCTGAGGTTTCCAGAAACAGCTTCAAGCATCTGCATAGCAGGGAGAGATATGTTTGATGTTTTCCTTCAAAGATGGGAGCAGATCTTTTCTGACAACTCTTTTCTCACATCATTATTTCTATCATCTTAACAAAATCTGTCAGCTCAGGAAGAAAAGCTAAAGTGAATGTTGAAGACTTAGATGATTCCCCCCACTCTGTTCTGTCCCCCAGCACAAAACTATAACAATCATAACAACAACATGCCTTCTCAGATTTTTTTTTCTTCCAAGCCCAAATAGAGAGGAAAAGACATTAGCTATCACAATTGACAGATAAAGGTAAGGAAGAGATTCAGGTTCCATTCTGTTGCAATTTTGTAGGAGAGTTGGGTCAGAACACTACTTCATTGTTGATTTATGGTTAGGGTGTGCAGAGTGTGTGCAGGACTGCCATTCACCAGCTCCATACATCTCTGGATCTGTAGCTCCCTGCAGGTTGCAGCATTCCAGCATTCCATGAAACCAGTCCAGAGACCAAATTCTCTTCAAAAGAAGGTTCTTTATTCTTCAGTTGCAGAATTAACATGATAACTATTTACGTTGTAGAACAGCCATTAGCAGGCAGAGAACAAAGGAAACTTCATGCCAAGCCCAGCAATCCATTCAAGGCAAAAAAAAAAAAAAAAAAACTCTCAAGGCAATAATTCCACCCCCAGGCTGATATCTTTATAGACATTTGTTAAACAGCTTCTAAACCCAGCCTTCTTCCTGTGTCTTGTGTCATGTGACCAGTGGTTCTCACACACTCTGATGACCTAATCTGATTTTCTCTTGCATCCTGTGTTCCCAGACACAGACTGACCTTGGCTACGTTGTTTTTGTATAATCCACCTGCAGGCTACAACTTTCACAGCTAGAATTTTCCCACATCTGTACATTTCCACTCTGACTACAAAACCCAACATTCATATCCTCCAAGATTGCACCAATGGGAACCAAGATACATGTGGCCAAACATCAGAATGTAGTCAAGATACCAACATTTATTAATAAGGAAGAACACACAAGCTAGAAATTCTGCAGCAGGTTGCTTTTGCCCAAGCCTATTGGGAAGGGCAAGATTCTGCCTCCTCCCCTCCTCTTCTCTCTAGTGAGTTAACAGAGTACAAAATACATTTGCACTTGGAACTTGGAACAGTTTGAAGCAACTCAGATAAGCTGAGGACAAGGGGAGAAAGTTGGAAGAGGAAACAGAAACTGGGTCATGTTCAAAGCAGCTGAAAAAGTGTGAGAACAGAGAATTAATCAGGACTATATTGTCATGACTATGGGCTCAAGCCTCAATGGATGACAGATGAAACTCATCAAGCAGTTAAGGATAGGTGAGAAGTAAAAGGGGAGAGAAATAGGGTCAGAACCCTAAATGCAACTGTTCAGTAACTTGTGTGCAGGGACAAAGAGAACTACTGTAAATAATCAACACAAAGAAACTGAAGATGACAAGAAAAAAGGAAGAACAAGAGATCTCTTTCACAAGATCAAGAAATCAAAGGGAAATTTAAACCAAGGGTGGGAATGCCCTACAACCAAAAGAAGAACACATTACAAGACCAAGAAGAAATAAAAAGACTCTGGAAACAGATCAATTTGACAATAGAATCAATTGGGGGGGGAGCATTCTCTCTCTTCTTGGAGGTCTTCCAGTAAAAATTGTATAGACATCTATTGAGGGTGCTCTAATTTTGGATGTCTTCTATTAAGCAGGAGATTTTACTATTAGAAGGGGTGGATAGATGTTAGAATAGTGATCTGCCCCTGATGTGGGGGCCACTAACTGCCACTGCCTGTAAGGTTCCATGACATATTAACCCAGGTGTGTCTAGAACAGGGAGTATTTAAATTTCTCCACCTCCACTTCTGCCTCCATCTTTTCCCTCCAATTTCTCCTCCTTCTCCTTGTTATTGTCTTTATTTATACCGCATCTTTCTCCTCAGATGAGGAGTCAAGGTGGCTTGTAAATTGAAAGGATTACTATATAGTTAAAAGCATACAAAAAGTCGGCATTGAAAGCCTTTTCCTTAAATGCCTTCAGTTCTACAAGACTGTCTACATAAAAAAGGATCTATCTGTTGATGGAAGAACACCAAGGAGGAGGCCATTTTAGACTTCTTAGGGAGGGAGTCCATCAAGAAGCCCTGTCTTGTGTCCCTGCAAACATACTTGTGAAGTTCATGGAAATGAAAGAAGGGAGCCTCCTGAGGATATTAGGATCTGGGCAGGCTGGATGGGGACATGCAGTCTCTCAGATAGTCTGGAACCAAAGCCTGATTTTGTTGTTTTTTATTTATTTATTTTTTGCCAGAGACTGCCCAGTAGCAGTCTGGATACTACCAAATTATGTGCAACCTATTGACACAGGTTTCACATCTGAGATCTGAGCAAGACTTTCCATGCAGTTTCATTGAAGAGATTAAGCAGGAAATATAGATTGCTGCCTGATGTGTTTACCAAAGCAATAGAGAGGAATTGTAGGCTTTCATGGCCAGCATCCATAGTTTTTTTGTAGGTTTTTTCGGGCTGTGTGGCCATGTTCTAGAAGAGTTTCTTTCTGACGTTTCGCCAGCATCTGTGGCTAGCATCTTCAGGGAAAGTTCTCTGAAGATGCTAGCCACAGATGCTGGCGAAACGTCAGAATGAAACTCTTCTAGAACATGACCACACAGCCCGAAAAAAACCCACAAAAAAATAATAGAGAGGAACCTCTTTACATTCTTCATTCTCCAGCCCTGGGACAGACTGGATGGAACTTATATTGAAATCCCACAAATAGCTTATACCTCTACCCTCTACATTTTAATTGAAATCAATGCTTAGGTGCTATCAGAAAGTAATAGAACAGGAGAAATGTCTCACCCCCATTCAAGGTGCAAAGAAATGCATCATTTTAAAAACAAAATTGCCTCCAGGTTAAGTGATAAGCTTTAGCTATTCTTATTAAGGCCTCTCAAGATCAATTGTGGTTTGTTTGTTTTCTAGTACTCATCTGGTAAGGGTGTGCAGAACCTGGCTGAGGATATCCATTGGTGGGATTCTTTTATTTCATTAATAGAACAGTCATTTATGGTCTCTGACATATATATAAATTCCCCTACAGAAATGGTTGGACATTTTTTCCTGGTGTAAAATGACTGTTTTCAGTTTATGGTTGTGGAAGTGGAGTTCTACATGGGGCGTCACCGCACATGGCTGCATCTTATGCATGATTTCACACTGTGTATAGTTGTGCATTGCCTTGTGGACATAGTTGTGAATCTGGTTGCCCAATGTCAAAATCCACTTAAGAGTCAGTGTTGTGCAATCACTACATTAACTCTGTGGGTATAAAGTGTTGGGGTTCCATGCAGGGATGACACACACCGAGACCAGGAATGGG
>CM034706.1:6339191-6357585 GCA_020142125.1 Phrynosoma platyrhinos
GTATGAGGGAGGAAAATGTGGGCCCATTTGTGGCTTGCCAATGAATTTTCCCCCCACAATAAAGTGCATATCCCAACTCCATGATGCAGGATCTCATCCATTGTGGTCAACCCTTGAAAAAAAAATAGTGTTGCCCCATCCTCAGAAGGAGAGAAGTGTCAGGCACAGCTCCATCATTCCACGACCCAAAAGCAAATGAAAGGGTCTCTCTGCATCCCATCTACCATTGCTTTTGCCTATATCCTACCCATATAAATGTGTTGATTTTAGTACATTAAAGAAATCTTTAATTGATTCATTATTTGTCCTTTAACCCATTAAATGTGCCCTGTTCAATGCAGGAACTCCATCTACTCCACCTAAAGCATCTGTAGAAGGTAGCTGTCTAGAGAAGAGGACACCACCACCATTCTAGCTAATTGGCTCCATTGCTGAACAACTCTTACCATCAAGAAATTACTTCTAATTTTCAAACAAAATCTGCCCTCTTGCATCTCAAATGTCAGAATGTGCAAATTCAGCTGCCTTGTGCATCAAAAAAGGTCAGATGGTTGAAACAGAACATAACTTTATTGAAGTCACAAAGACAGAAATTCACCATTCAGTGTTTAAGCTAGAACTTCCCCCCAAAGCTTGAACAATAGTTTAAAACTCCAAAGCCACAACTCCTCCCCCTACTTTCTGGCATGAACTACAACTCTCCACCCACTATTCCCACAAACTAAGCAACCTCACCATCTAACCCCCTTTTCCCGCACTAACCCAAGCACAGCCTGCTATCTCCCATCTCTTCCCGGTCCCACATTCCAAGCTTCTTACACTATCCACAGCACAACATCTTGATCCAAGGCCAAACTAACAAAAACTATCTACCAAGCCGCACACTACCCCCATCTCCCACACTAAGTAACTAAATGACTATCCCACTTAACAATTTTCCCAATAACTGAACTTTTTAAGGGGGGGAGGGGGAGGGAATTGCTCTTACTTATTGTTGTGATTTTATGATGTAAGCCGCCCCGATTGCGCTCAGAGGGGCGGGGTATCAAATAAAAACTATTATTATTATTATTATTATAAACTGATAGAACCACTGCAACATAGCAGAGTTCTGACATTAAAACTATTAGGCCTGGCTCTACCCTCTGGGGCAGAAGAGAGCAAACTTGCACCCTCTTCTCTGTGCCAACCTTTTATATATTTAAGGATTGCAAGAGTGGCACCCCTTCAATCTTTGCTTCACCACGCTGAACATGCCCAACTTGTTCAGCCTTTCCTCATATGTTTTGTTCTCCATACCTCTTATCATCCTTGCTCTCCTTCTCTGATCCTACAATTTGTCTATAGCTTTCTTAAAACAAGGCACCCAGGACTGAAAGCAGTACTCCAGATGAGGCCTGACTAATACAGAACATAGTGGGTCTATTACTTTACTTCACTTGGAAATAGTGGTTCTAGCATTTGCCTTTTTGGTTTCAGCATCACTCTGCTGGTTGAACTTTCTCTCCATAGCTTCTGGGTACCATATATCCCAGGCCAGTTTTTCCTTCCCAGGCATCTTTCTGCCCACTGCCAATATCCCTGGCTTCCTTAAAGCAGGATCAGAACAGAGACCCAACAGGGCTAGCCCTACCTTCAGGCTGAATAAGGCATCCAATCCAGGTAGCAGATTTGAGGTTGACATGAAAGCGTGCAGAACTGTTAATTATTTAAAAGACTCTTGTTGTATTTGGACTGCCAGGGAGAGGTAGTAGTAGGATTTTCTGCTTCAGATCTAACTTTGCTGGCTTTGCATACCTGGAATGTTGATTTATGAAGGTGGGTGCACCCTTTATTATTCCATTTTAGGCAGAAAAAATGTCTTTGGGTGGCCCTGTGATCCAACTGTGTGTGTCATGCTCTCCAACTATCCTGATTTGATAGGGACAGTCATTCCATTATTACACTGTGTTTAGAATGTCCCAGTCTCTCCTCCTCCTTTCTCCTCAGCTTATTTCAATTGCTGCAAACTGAGTCCAAAGAGTAAAACCAGTTTGTACTCCATTAACTCTTGACAGTTGGATGAGACAGTTGGATGAATCAGTGGGGAATAACCATGTAATGGTTGCCTGATTTGATTGAAGAGCAATGTCTGACATAACTCAGGTTAAATATCATTATATGGTTGGAACTAAGTACTGGAATATGTTAAAGCATTTACCATTCTATTGGATGCAATAAACCATAGCAATTCTCTTGTTATTTTGTCAACTATGACTCAGACTCTTCTTTAACCCTGAATCAAGGAGTGATCATGCTTACCATTAAGAACACAAAACTAACACACAGACTTGTCCACACTGAGGTCACCTGAATGCCCAAAACCTAGTCCAGGAAAAGAGAAAATTGGGAAAGCAAGGAGAGGGTGCGTGGTAGATCTGTGACATATCACAGGGGAAAGGAAGAGACAGAGTTTTGCCTTTCCCAGTAAGTTTAAGCAAAAGCAAACTGCTGCAGCCTTTCCTGGAATGTGTGTTCTTCAACAATACATTTGACATCTTGATCACACTTTGATGTTGCTTAGCCACATGTGCCCCAGTTTTCAACTCTGTAATGTTGGGGGGGGATGGACACTAAAATATATGTATGTTGGGATGGGAGGGTGCCAACAGATGGGTGCTATGGAGAAACAGATCACAGAAAAAAAGAAATCTCACCTAACAATTGGGTTTAGCAAGAGTGTTATTATCTCCAGCAGGTTAAAATAAGTTTCTCTTTTTCTTTCTTCCCACCACTTTATCCCTTCTGTTCAGTTTTAGGAGGTACTAACATCTAACCTTTGCCGCTCTAACTCCTGCCACTTAATTGCTTGCTGGCAGACTGCAGTGTTCTTAGATTTACTCCTGCTGCAAATCATTTGCCAACATAAATCCTTTGAGCAATCTCTCCTTATGGTGAATGTGTGTTGGGGTTGGGGGGTAACCAGTTTGCCAATAGCATTTGAAATTCAAAATGTGTGATGTCCTCCCAAGTCACATCGATCAAGAAATATAATTGTACTGGTTGACCAGAAGAGCACAAGTTCTCCATCAGAGTTCCTATTAATCTCAAATATCACCTTTTTTTAAAATTGCAGCTGGGAGTGGAATAGCACAGCCATATCTTTTACACAGTGATGGCTATTTAGAATTACACACCTTTTGAATCCTGATCCAGTCACACTGAGAAGGAGACCCTCAACTGTTTTTCATCCATCCCTATCTTTGATGGATAGAGACAGGGTGAAAATATATACCATCTGACCATTGTCTGTGGAAAATCAACGTTTGTTGCTATGGGACAATGTAGAACCATAGAAATGGAAAATATCCCAGAGGCCATCTGGTCTAGTCCTCTGCCAGAACAGGACCCCATAGCTAAAATCTCTCCAAGAAAGGAGAATTTAACCCCTTTTGTAGTCTTTTGTCAAATAGTTCTTACTAGAAGAGAGTTCTTAACGTTGAAAGGAGTTGATTCTCCTTTCTTGTAACTGGAGCAGCAGAAAACTCAGTCCAGCAGAAAACTCAGAGGAAAGGTATCCAAAACATCTGGAGAGCCTTCTGTTTATTCTGAGAAGTTTGAGAACAGGGATATTTCCCCCCTGTTCTGTTATTTTGAAGGGTAAGCCAAAGTGAGAAAAACTTTTTTTTAGGGAAAACAAATCCATCCTTCATGAAATGACATACCTTCACTAAGACGAGAAAAAAATCTAGTGAAAGCACAAATCAATCATCTTTCATTCAGCAGTCTGTTTCTAATATATAATGAACAAAAACACCAATAACAGCAGAGATCCTTCAACCTCTTTGCCTGTAGAGCTTGTGTTACAGAACCCAGTAATGTTGCAGAATGAAATATAATAATAATAATAATAATAATAATAATAATAATAATAATAATAGTTTATTTTTATCCCACCCCTCTGAAAAACAATTTGGGCAGCTTACAGTAAAACATCAATACAATAAACCCAACAACCAGCCAGATGGACAACTGGATACACAACCAGACGTACAGTGCCATGCACAACTGAATGGGCAACTGGTTGCACACTGAAATGCACAGTTGAAAACACTATTTAATAATCATCCAAATATGTACCACATGTGCAACTCTGCTTTTATGACCTTAACCTGAGAAACTGCATGCCAGGAAAAAAAATGCAGTCACTTCTGTAAAGGGAATTTACACATGTGGAAGACATCACCAGGATTCTAGATAACACACTGTAATTGGATTGTTACAAAATGCCACATATAACTCTATAGCCATTATTCTAATGCTACTACCCATCAAGTCTTCCTTATTTGAAATGCTTGGGACCAGAAGTGTTTTTGATTTCAGATATTGGAATATTTGCATATATATATATATATATAGAGAGAGAGAGAGAGAGAGAGAGAGAGAGAGAACTTGGAGATGGGACTCAAGTTCAAACATGATATTCATTTATGTTTTGTATACACCTTGTAATCATAAGCTGAAGATAATTTTATACATAATACTTTTAGCAATTTTGTGCATGAAACAAAGTTTGTGTATACTGAACCATCAGAAAGCAAAGGTACCACTATCTCAGCTACCCATGTGGGCAATTTTGAGTTTTGGAGTACTTTGGATTTCAGAACTCCAGATAAGAGATGCTCAACCTGTTATCAATTTCAGATAGCCACTTTCGCATATTCTTCCATATCAGTGTTCTGCAGATGCAATCGGCTCCCAGTGGGAGCCAGAAGAGGCTGGAAGTCCTGTCATGGCACTGGTAGAGCCTGGTCCATCCCAGGAACAGTTGTAGATTGGAAGGAGAAGGCAGAGACACATCACCCTGTCAAGAGAAACAAATGAAAGTTCTGGAAGCAAAGGGTCTGGCAGTGTCCTGCTCCACTTTAAAAAGAGAATGCTGAACTAATGAGGCTATCTGGGCTAATCGACTATTGGCTATAACAACCCAGGCGATTTGTTGCTGCAGACAACAGTTCCCAATCTTCTGTGCAATCTTGTCTGACATCTCTGGCTTCATAAATCTTTGAACTTCAGCACATACTATACTTTCCAGCAACTCCCCTCTTGGCTTTGGACTCTGCCCAGGAATGCTTTTTTCCATTTGAACCCTGGACTGTTTGGACCACACTTCTGCTTGTAACCCAGTATAACCCTTGCGACACAGCAGATTTCCTCTGCCAGTTTCTGTTGACTCTAAGAGCCTTATCTCACGAGAACATAAAGTGGAAGCTCATCTAAACAGTAACACCTTTCTATGGACCTTATCCCACGCTGCTCTCAAAAGTGGCAAGAAAGCGATATGAGCATCAATGCAGTACTATAGCGCTAGTATAAATATGGCGCTAGCGCTATAATAGTGCTATGGATAAGCTAGCGCTATTGCAATGCCCGCTGAAACCGACATTCAAAAGAACCCGAATGATGCTGCATTCCGAGCGGTTTCTTGTTGGATTCTGAGCAACGTCGTGTAATCACCCGGAAAACTATAGTGCTATAGCGCCTGATTCTTAGCGGATTCTGAGCGACGTCGTGTGATCACCCGGAAAACTATAGCGCTATAGCGCCTGATTCTTAGCCGATTCTGAGTGACGTCGTGTGATCACCCAGGAATGTATAGCGCTATAGCGCCTGATTCTTAGTGGATTCTTGCTGCTTTTGGCCCCGTGGGATAAGGTCCTATGTGCCTTACAGCATGACGACATAGTTCTTCATTTCTCTTCCCATGGGAGATGGTAATAAAAGCAAGTCTTTTGGTGAATGGATTTTTCCCAGCTAAAAAAAAGACTAGATTTTACGACTGTTTCCCAAGACATCGTGTGGTAAGGCAGGTAGAAAATCACTACTATCCAGCTGAACTTTCACTTTCTTTCCTTATATGATAAGGTTCTAAGTATGCTCACCTGGGAATTTTCATCCTTAAACAGATCAAGCATTCTGCCTCTTCATGGACTACAAAAGAATTACAAAAAGAAATAAAAAAGGGGGGGAGACAGGATAACGCATGATAACTATTTAAATAAAATATTATATATTGAACTACAAATATCATGAATTAAATATTGCTGTACAAATGTAGCAGCAAATAGATGTAAGCTGAATCTTGCAAAGGAGTGAAAGAAAAGTAAACAAGTCTTTTAAAATATCTTTGGACATTTTTGGTGCATGGATATAAACAGAAAATGAGGTCTTTAAAACTGTTTAGACTTTGCAAATATTGATGAAGTGGACATCTGTTAATGTTTGCACAAATCTTAATAGTTGCAAAGTCTGTATTTTAGATTCTGTAATGTGTTTGGTTAATATTCTTCCCCTGACAGTGTTGGATCTGGGTCCTCCTTTTTTCCCCCCTTGACATGTAACAGATGCACGTTTTCACTCCTGTATTATTAATGAAAAAAGTTATTGGCTCAGATGTTTCAGCATAAAATGGGGAATAAGAGTTGAAATCTCTCATTCCCACCACCACCACTGAAACTAAGAGGTGATTTTAAGGCAAGAAAAAGTAATGTCAATGGCATATAGCTGGAATACCATATGTGATGACTGCCTTGTTGCTGTTGTTTTTTACCTTCAGGTTGATTCTGACTTATGGTGACCCTCTGACAACATTTATTCAGAGGAGGCCTATCTTTGACTTCTTCTAACGTTAGAAATTGGATACCCAACTTCATCCACTGGGTATGCAGGGCTAAACAGCAGCTTTGAACCTACAGCTGCTGCCACACTGCAGAATTAATGCAGTTTGACACCACCTTAACTATCAGGGCTTCATCCTATGGAATCCTGGGACTTGTAGTTTGTTGTGGCACCAGAGCTCTCTGACAGAGAAGGGTAAATATCTGAGAAAACTACAAACCCCAAAAATCCATAGGAGTTAAAACAGTGCCAAACTGCATTAATTCTGCACTATAGATACAGCCCTCTATAGTCTCTCATCATCCAATACTCAAGCCATTACACTATGCTTGGTACATTCAGATGGACTATGACTTCCAGTGACCTTTCCATAGTGTTTTCTTGGCAAGATCTGTTCAGAAGGGATTTGCTATGGCCTTCGTCTGAGGCTGAATGTGTCTGATTTACCCAAGGTCACCGGGTGGCTTTCCAAGGCAAAATAGGGATTACAACCCTGATCTTTCAAATATTGTTGTTGTTGCTGAAATTTTCCTTCATCATAACCATAAATTGATAGAATTCTTCTGTTTGCTGTGTTCACATTTCTGTGATATCTTTGCTTGACCCTTGTTTCTGGATGCATAAACTTTTTCTAAATGCCCAGTTGAAGTTGTATATTATTGCAATGCTTTAAATTGAGGTAATGAATTAAAATTTCATTGGTGAGCAGAAAACTTATTGGAAGGGGACAGTGACCTCATTTTGGCCCTCTTTCCCCCAATGTAGCTACACTCCTGATCTGATATTTTAGAAATACACAGAAATACACAGAAAAAGTCTTCTGTGTGTCCTTAAAAAACTGTACAAAAGGAATATTGCTTCAACTGATTATATAATAGGGATGTAATTCTCCACTGTTTCTTGTCAAAGGTAGTAATGAATAATTTCAGCTATTTTCTACCCGCTGCAAGAAAGTCTACAAAAACCACAGTTTTTGAAGGCTATTCAAAATTTGGGATTTATTTTGCACAACATTTGTATGAGATTGTTTTGCACAGAAGCAGCACTTTCTGAGCAGTAATCAACATTTTCTGCATGGAAAATTGTATTACAACCTGTGCAGAAAATGCTGCTTTCTATGCAGAAAAAGTTGTGATTGGGGATTTATTCTGAGTAAAATTCACACATGGTTGATTTCCACAGAAAATAGCATTTTCAAAACAAAAAACAGCATTTTCTGCACAGGAATTAATATCTCTGGGTTGTAATATAATTTTCCATGCAGAAAACGTTGATTCCTGCACAAAAAGTTCTGCTTTTGGCACACAAAAAAATCCATGTACAAATTTTGCACAGATTCTCAGCAGTCCAGGATTCTTAGAACCATAGAACCCTAAAGTTGGAAGAGATCCCAAAGAGCATCCAGTCCAACCCTGTGCCATGCAGGAAGACACAATCAAACTACTCACAAAAGATCCAGCCTCTTCTTAAAAACTTCCAAAGACAGCATATTCCAGTGTCAAACAGCTGTTAACATGGGAAGTTTCTCATCAGGGTTTCTCAACACTTAAAAAATAATTGGTTTTGGACAATTTTCCAAATCATTTGGAATATCCTTTCCACCCCTATTGTACAATTACAATCCTCACAGGGAGCTTTAGCATTGCTTTGCTAAAAATACTGCTTATACACACATGCAAAAACCTTCACAGTCTTCTTGGTAGTGGCTCCTAAATTGCAGAATTCCACACCAAAGGGAGCAAGGCTGTTCATTGCCAGAAGACCCTTCAGGCAGGCATTTGGCAATCGGCTGGCTGCTAAAGAAGGGCCTATTCAGCATATGCTGTACTGTTTCCCTGTCTCTTTTAAGGTGCATTTACACTACTTTTAATTCAGTTGTTCTTTTCATATGATAATCCATTTAATTCCTGATTGCATTATAATATTGAAACTGACTGAGGAGTTTATCACATGGGAGAAATCCCGTGCAGAAATGGGATTTAAAAGGTGGGGGAAACCCACAAAAGCGGGCAGATTTTCACACACATTGCTGTTAAAATGGGGCTAACTGAACGGAAAGTAGTCAAAAATGGCTTTCTTTTTTACTTTCAGGATTTTCCAAAAGTATAAAGAAGCAGTTTCTGACTACTTTCTGTTCAGGTTAACCCCATTTTAACAGCAACGTCATCTGAAAATCTGCCCGCTTTTGTGGGTTTTTTTTCAATTTAAAACCCCATTTCTGCACGGGATTTCCCCCATGTGATAAACTCCTGAGTTGTTTTATTTTATTTTATTTTATTATTTTTGTATCTGCCTTTTTAAATCATGAGCTCTCTTGAATTCTAGTCCTGGGGGAAAGGCAGGCTATAAATAAATACATACATGCATAATATAGACCTTGTCCAAACCCTACTGCAAAAAAATAAATAAATAAATAAATAAATAAAAATACCAAGATCTCTTGAAAAAGGAGACTTTGGACTTCCTAGAAGTTGGGGCTTCCTAGAAAAACATTTTTGTATCTGGGGCCAGTAGAGAGGACAGGGAGGATGCAGCCATCTAAGTAGGCAATTTGGTCAATAAATATTCAGATTCCATAAAGCTATGGCAAATTGGCCAATCATAGATCTCTTCTGTATCTTTACAGAATGGATCTGGAGACCTGGACTGAGTATGACTTTTTTTTTTTAAAGGTTGCTGTTGTGTGCCTTCAAGACGTTTCTGACTTACGGTGACCCTATCATAGGGTTTTCTTAGCAAGTTTCTTCAGAGGTGGTTTGCCATTGCCATCCTCTGAGACTAAGAGAGTATGGCTTGCCCATGATCCTCCTGTGGATTTACATGGCCAAGCTGGGATTTGGGCCCTGGTCTCCAGAGATGTCGTCCAACACTCAAACCACTACACTACAGAGGTACAGCGTTCCAAAAATTTTACTGTTCTGTAAAGCTCTGTGCTCCTACTTCTATCCAGAAGAATATTGTTTAATCATAACTATACAACAGGACCTGGAATAATTGATGCAAGCTAAAGGAAAAGAGATTTCACCTCAACATTAGGAGGAACCTCCTGACAGTAAGAGCTGTTTGACAGTGGAATAATGCTCCCTTGGAGTGTGGTGGAGTCTCCTTCTTTGGAGGTCTTTAAGCAGAGGCTGGATGGCCATCTGTCGGGGCTGCTTTGATTGTGATTTCCTGCATGGCAGAATGGGGTTGGACTGGATGGCCCTTGGGGTCTCTTCCAACTCTATGATTCTATGAACTATATGGTTGAAAAGGGAGTTGTTGTTTTTTCACTGCAGGAATAAAATATTCCTGTTTGTGCTAGGAATTGCCTCTGTATGTTCCATGAAGCAGGCAATGTCATCTGGTTGTTTTTTGGGGGGGGAACAAAGAAATTTATCAACAGTTAAAGCAACCAATGAGAATGTTACCTCCATTTGTTTTCCCCATACACAAAGCAATGCATGTGTATTTGTAAGTTCTTGTACAGAGAGAGAGAGAAAGTATCTCTCCAGCACTGGCTAGTGTTTTCTGTGACAATGAGATGGCATGTTTACTCTGGGTTTAAGTTCAAGTTTTAAAAGACCTATCCAAGTGGCTGAACCCTATCTTCAAAATAGGTTTAGCAGCTTGAGTAGGTCCTTTAAAGTTCTCACTTAAACCCAGAGCAGATTTACTACCCTGTTCCAATGGAAATCAGCAACTGCCACTCTTTAAGGCAGTCATATTGGGTCCACAGCAAGATTCATTCCTTTGCCACCCAGTATTTTATTAATTCATTTTTTCCCCATAAGGGGAATGATGATGAACTAATGGAAGTTAAAGTTTTAGCCAAGAATGCATGTGCAGTCAACTAGACAAACTATGGCAATAACCAAAAAGCAAAAGAAGGCTTCTGTAAGCATCTCTGCCACTTAAAAGGTGAGACTTGGGGTGAATCTACACTGTAGAAATAATGATAATGATAATGATAATAATAATAATAATAATAATAATAATAATATGATTTATTTCTAGTCCGCCTATTTCCAAGGGAATCAAAGCTGGTTACAAGCATAAAAATAAAAGAATAAATAAGAAAACAATAAATAAATTAAAGTAAATAAACAAATAAAGTAAAGCAGTTTGACACTACTTTAAGTGCTGTGTCTCCATCTTGGGATTTGTAGTTTTACAAGGTCTTTAGCCTCCTCTGCCAAAGAGTGTTGGTGCATCACAAAACTACCAATCCCATGATTCTGTAGGATGGAGCCAGCAGTTAAAGTGGCATCAAACTACATACTAACAGCAGAAGCACCCTGACTTTTTCCAAAAAAGAAGGGGTGACCAATTTGTGTCCTTCCAAATGTTGTTGCACTGCAACTCCCATGGTCGGTCGTCATTGACTATGCTGACAAGGGCAGATGGAAGTTGCAGTTCAACAACATCTAGATGGCCACAAGTGTCTCTTCCCTCATGAAAATCTTAAGTAGAGAGGTTGTGATAATTTGGGCTACAGTCCTTTATACCAATTGTGCAGAACTGCTGACCTCCTAAAGTTGCTGGACTACAACTCCAGTCCTACCGGACTCCTATAATCTCTGGGTCACACATTCTTCACCTCTCTTTTCTACACATCACATGGGAGGATGTCCTATGGGGTTCAATGGGGCTTACTTCTAAGGAGACATGTCTAGAATTTCAGTGTCAAAATAACAATCACAATTCTATATTTTTCCTCTTCTGGCTTCCTCATTCCTTGGGGATAATTATGGGAGTGAAATAAATAAAATTACATCTCAAAATGTCTCCAGTAAACTTTGATGAAGATTGTGGAATGCTCTGCCATGCCCCAGGGAGGTTTCTTCTTCAAAGGCTTTTAGTTTCATTAATTAGACAAGCAATATCTCTGTGGGGGTACCTCTCTTTTCTCTGTTTAAAGCCATAAAATAATGCCAGTTCCATAATAAAGAGTAGCAAGCATTAACAAGCCCTTAGCTGTGTAATTACATTCTCGGTACTAGGGTGGCTGCTTCCATCTCCCGGAAAATATGATGGTACACTAAATTAACGCTGCCGTATAAAGATCCATCAGTTCACAATGCATAAAGAATCTCAGGTTAAATATAGGTATCAGTTCAAGCCAAACCACAGTGACATGAAATGTATCATTAGGAAAACCGTCAGCATACAATAATGAATTGTAAGCATAGTTTTGACCAAAATACCCTGAAGGCACCAGATCCTGTCTCATCTAGGAAGCTAGCCAGGTACAGGTGGAGTTAGTACTTGGATGGTGGACCAACAAGGCATACTAGGTGATTTAAGCCAATGCTACTCAAAATATTTTTTTGTGGCTTTTTCGGGCTGTGAGGCCATGTTCTAGAAGAATGTATTCCCAATGTTTTGCCTGCATCTGTGGCTAGCATCTTCTGAAGATGCCAGACACAGATGCAAGTGAAACATCAAGAAAATATTTTTCTAGAACACAGCCTCACAGCCCAAAAAAACCCACAAAAACCTATGGATGCAAAGCAAAAGGAAAAGCAGCTTCATTTATATACCGCTCCACATCACGCTATGGGATGTCTAAGCAGTTTACAACTGTAAACTCATTGCCCCCGTGATGCCAGCCATGAAAGCCTTCGACTTCATGCCACTCAAAATGGTGGTCCTTAGATTCCCAAAGTCATTGACTGCCAGTCCCTGGCAAGTTTCCAGGAAAGGAAGAAGCAACTGAACCCAATAGGCACAAATGTAGTTGAGTGCCCTTAGATATTGATGGAGGAAATTCTGGTCCCACACCAGAAAGCTTGAAACCACTGATCTAAGCTTTTTTTTAAAGAAGAAACTAGCATACAACCTGTGTGTATTCCTTGCCCAAGAAAAACCCTATGGGTTTCATGGAAATTTGAAGGCACACACTCACAAACATAATTTTAATTGGTGCTGCAGGACAAGAAGAGGCTTAACCATCTCTGCCCCTGCAATGGTGATGCTATTCATCTCAGGAAATGGCTTCCATTGGCATGCTTTCTGTCCCTCCTCTTCTTCTAAGGTAACCAGAGGAAAATTTCTGCTAACTTTCCTTTCTTCTTGGGCGACACACCTCTAGACCCGAGGGAAATTGTCATTTTCCCCTACTGGGGAATTAAACTGTCTGTGTAGCTACAAATGTTTTAAATCCATTAAAAGGGATTTTTCTTAAAAAATCTACAAACAGAATACCATTAAATCCCAACACAACCAATTGCTAAAAGCCTGGTGAGATTGGGAAGTTTTCACTTGCCAGTGGATGGAGAGTAAGGAGAGCCAAAGTCTGGGAGCAACCACTAAGAAGGTCCTCTCCCTTGTCTCCATCAGATGAAGGCTTTATAGCTGTGTCCCAGAATGCATGTAGCATGATGTTCAGCTATGTTCTCAAATATGGAGATGGTAGTCTAGCATCATTTCAATATGTTCTCCAAAACTTTGGGGGGGGGGTATACTCTGAGCCTGGAGTCCCAGGATTCAGCAGCAACCAGGAGTGCATTTGCACTATTAAAGCTAGTGCACTAACTGCACCCATTCCTGGAGAAGTTGGATCTGGCCATGATGGTACATGCCTTGTTTGCATCCCATTTGGGTTATTCTAATGTCCTTCTGTCAGCAAGTCAAAAACATTTGTATGTGGATCAGGCTTTTAAAAACTGACTAGGGTAGGATTTTAATATCGTGCAATGCTATTTTTAAGGTTTATATATAATCTTTTAATGAATTCTAATGTTTTTAATGTTTAATGTTTTATCTCTATGCAGTGGGCCCTTAGTATCTGCTAGGATTTGGTTCCAGGACCCCCCACCCTCCCATCCATCCCCTGTAGATAACAAAATCTGTAGATGCTCAAGTCCCATTCATTATGTACAATGGCATAGTAAAATGGTGTCCCTTATAGAAAATTGCAAAATCATAGTTTGCTTTTTGGAATGAGTATTTTGAAGCTGTGGATGCTTGAATCCATGTATAAAGAATCTGTGGATACAGAAGGCCAACTCTATCATCCCTTTTTAAATAAGTATTTTATTTGTCCTTTTATTAATGATTTTTGTCTAATTTTTCATTTGTATTCTTTTAAAATATGTTGCTAGCTGCCTTGAATCTCATTATTGGGAGAAATGTGAGATATAAATGATTTAATTAATTAATTAAATAAATTACTTAAATGGATTAGAACCTCCAGAATATCTTTCAAGCATGGCCACTGGGGGATTCTGGGAGTTATGATTAAAAACGTAACTCATATTCTGGCATTCCTTGTTTTCTATCTGGCAACAAAGCAAGGATTTGAAAACTTCTACTTTTTTTTTAAGTGTATTTTTAATTCCTAACAGAAAAAGGTCATTTTTCAGTTCCCAGCCATTTTTCTTTGGGTACAGTTTGGGGACTTAGCAGCTACAGAGACTGTAAAAGTGAATGATAGTCAGGAATCAGGTGCGCTTGCATAAAAATGACAATTATGAGATTTACTGAGCTTGGAAAATAGCTTTTATAATTGGTATGAGGGCTTTTTTATTAAATGTTTAAGGCTGTGTATTTGCATTAAAATGAATTGTATGGGTGTTAAAACTAGCATTTAACCACTTTATGCTTTGTCGTCGTAACATCTTGGGTTGGTAAAAGCCAAAGATGATAAACTGTTGCCCGTAAATGCTATTCCTTCTGGGCATCATTTCCCCTGGGTAGAAGGTAACAAGATGCTCAGCATTCAAAGCAAATATCCAGATTTCTAGCAAGGTTTTTCAATTTCCTGTCCCTGCTAAAAACACTTTACCTATTGGATTTTTCAAGTTATCTAGTTGTGCCACTTAAAGACTCCATCGATTCATGAATTCAAGGTGACATAAGAGGCAGCTAAACAGAACGATCCAAACCAGTACTACTGAGATGCATTGCACAGAGACACCAACAGTTATTAAATAAAATCAGAACATCATCTGAGAAAACGTCCTCAGTCATACTTTCTCTAGTTGTCTGCAGGCTGCCATGGTTTTCATTTCCTAATAGCTACTTCCAGGTTGTTTCATACTTGTTTCATTCTCCTTAAAAGCTCCCAGGCAATCAGGGATCACATATGGGATATGAGAAGGGCAGAAGTATTCATACTGACCATTAAATAAAATCCCAAGTCCATATGGGTGATACCTTTATTAGGCCAACCAGAGGGTGCAAAGAACATTAGGTTAGTTTTGGAGCTCACTGGCTTCTCCATGCAAATAACACTTTTTCTTTGCAAGTGCCTTCTGTTATGACTTTGATCATCCCTCCGCAAAAAATCGGTCACACTCACCTATTCAACTGTGGTGAGGATAGAGCAGGGTTGAGTGCTACAGTGAGTCCTCATAAGTCAAGCATATCAAAATGTTCATCAAAATAGTTGTCAGGAACTTCTTATTGTGTATGTGCTCTGAAAATTGATGCTCATGTTCTAAACTGAATCCAGGGTGCATCTACACTGCAGAAATAATGCAGTCTGACACTACTTTAACTGTCAGGTCTCCATGCTACAGAATCCTGGAATTGGTAATTTTGGGAGGCACCAGCACTCTTTGGCAGAGGAGGCTGAAGACCTTGGAAAACTACAAATCCCAGGATTCCATAGGATGGAGCTGCAGCACCTAACATGGTGTCAAATTGCATGATTTCTACAATGTAGATGCATTCCAGGTCAATGTAAATGCTAAATAATATATTGCATATATTGAATGAAGAGCAGCTGAGTGACTTCTCAGCACACCTTCCTGGCAAATAGTGACATCCAAAAGTCTTCCTGCCCTTTGTGCCTCCAGGGACAATGGCATTGTAAAAAGAAGTACAGGATATCTCTATCCATGTTGATATTTAAACTCATGTCAAAAATACCTGCAAAAGGGCTGAGGAAAATGGAGTTGCAGGCCAATTTAACACTTGTAACTCCTTCCCCTACATGATGCACTGTTGCATTTGGGGTCACTAGATCACTTCCAGCTACTCTTTTGGTCAAACAGCATTTTTTATTGGAGGGATGGTGGGGGGGCACTGAATGGTTCTGGGGAGTTCGGAGACTTAAGATGCAACAAGACCTCCCCATCCCACCCTCACTGCATATGGGGGGAAAGCACCATATTATTCAATGGACAGCAACATGTGCATGTTTGTGTCAGCACGTCCACATGGATGTGTTGCCATTGAATAATATGGGGCATGGCAATTTGCAAGCAGTCAAATCCATGGATCGCTAGCCCACAACTAAGGTGGGCTCACTATACATGTGAAAGGGATCTCAAAGTATTAGTTGACCACAAACTCAATATAAGTCAATATGAGAGTGTGATGCAGCTGCTTAAAAAGCCAACATGATTCTAGCTTGCATCAATAGGAGTATAGAATCTAGATCAAGGGAAGTAATAATACCACTGTATTCATCTTTGGTCAGACCTCACCTGCAATATTGTGTCCAGTTTTGGGCACCATAATTCAAGAAGAATATTAACAAGTTGGAACCGTTCAGAAGAGAGTGAGCAAGATAGTTAAAGATCTGGAAACCATGCCCTATGAGGAGTCGCTTAGGGAGCTGGTATGTTTAACCAGGAGAAGAGAAGGTTAAGGGATGATGTGATATCCATGCTTAAATATTTGAAGGGGTCTGATATTGAGGATGGAGCAACCTGGTTTTCTGTAGCTCCAGAAAATAGAAGCTGAAGCAATGGATTCAAACTACAGGAAAAGAGATTGCACCTAAACATTAGGAAGAACTTCTTGATGGTAAGAGCTATTCAACAGTGGAATATGCTGCCTCAAAGAGTGGTGGAGCTTTCTTCTTTGGGGGTTTTCAAACAGAGGCTGGATGGCCATCTGTAGGCAGTGCTTTGACTGTGTATTCCTGCATGGGAGAATGGAGTGGAAATGGATGGTCTTTGTCATCTCTCAACTCTATGATTCTATAATTCTATATAAATAATGACTTCTTTTATATCTTCCTTTCCCTTCCCATTTGGTGTTTCTGGGAGATGTAGCAAAATATTAGAGGATACCCATTTGGAGTAGGGTGTATTGCATGGAACCATACCAGTACTTACTGCTGAGTGGACAGAGTAAGACCTCTTATAGATGAAAGCTGAGCGATCATAGAGATGGGATTCTCCTTCCAACCTTGACATCCATCTGTGCTTCTTGAATATCTTTATCTGAAAATTCTTGATAACTGATATCAGCATCAGTCCCTCAAGCTATTACTGAACAGCAGTACTGCATAATGGACTAATTTAATCAAGTGTAAGGGGAGAGAGAAGGGAAAGGCCATATACAACCCTCAAGGGTGGCCGAAAAATCATGTAATTCAGAGTGCTGTGTTATTGATGGGCAGCCTGGCATTCTGACATTCCTGTACTTTATAGTAATTGCTCTTGTAAAATAAAATGTCAGCCTCTCTTAGCTAATTACAAGCTTCTGAGGAAAATGAAATCCCAATTCTTCATGTATATAGTTGCTCTCTGCTCTTAGTCTTACATCCTGGAGTGGGGGGTGGAGGCAATCAATGGTCTTGTTGGCTTGTTTGTTTGTTTCCTTGTTATATTTAAGGAGCCAACGTGGTATAGATGTTTGCACATTGGACTAGGATTTCAGAAGCATAGGGTTCAAATCCCAGTTCAGCCATGGAAACTCACTGGGTGGTCTTGGACAAGTCACACTCTCCCAAGCTGAGATTAAGGCAGTGGCAAACCTCCTCTGAAGAAATCTTGCCAAGAAACCTTAGCATGGGGTCACCAGAACTCAGTTCTAGAATCACAGAATCTTAGAGAGGGAAGGGACCCCAAGGGCCATCCAATCTAATCCCCTGCCACACAAGAATTCACAATTACAGCACTCCTAAAAGATTTCCATCCAGCCGCTTCTCAAAAACACTAAGAGATCCAACATGGTGTAGTGATTTGAGTGTTGGACTAGAACTATGAGAGACAGGGTTTGAATCCCTGCTCAACCATGAACACCCACATGGGGAGCTTACACTCTATCAAGCCTTAAAAGAAGGCCAATGATAAGCCTCGTTTCAATAAATCCTTCCTTGAAAACACTAGGATAGGACTACCACCAGTCAGAAGTCACTTGAAGGCACGTTACAACAACAAAATTGTACGTACCAAATGTTGATATTCTGCAACACTTCCACATGTCTGGTTCAAAGAAAAAATAGCCAGTCTTCACCACAGAATTTTTAACCAGGATATAAATGGATAATGACAGGGAGAAATAGACATGGATCAAGGGGGCAAATATTTTGGACACCTAAATTTGCCCATCAGATTTGAAATTCCAAGCTTTCGATTTTCCTGGTGAGCCACAATAAACTGAAATAGAAGGAAAGGAACACCCCATGCCCCCTCCCCATACTTCATCCAAGGAAGTCAGACCCTGTAGGTCTGTGTCAGCATAATTCATTGTGTCTGCTTTATATAGTCATAACCATTTGATACCACTTTTGCAGTCATTCTGCTTGAATCCTGGGATTTGTAGTTTGATGACAATCATAGAATTCTGTCTGCTAGAGAGCTAAAGTGGACACATCCCTGAACTAGACCACTAGAGCTATTTAGCAGAGAATCCTAAAGATCCTCCAAAAGTTCAAATCCCAGAATTCCTCTGGACAAAGCCATGACAGTTCAAGTAGTGCCAAATTAGTAACTGCACTGCTCTACAGTTATTAGTTTAAATAAATAAATGTAGTGCTGGAGGAGAGTTCTACAGATACCATGAATTGCCAAAA
>CM034706.1:6379790-6390705 GCA_020142125.1 Phrynosoma platyrhinos
AGCATGATATGAAGCAGTATATAAATGAAGCTGCTTTGCTTTGCTTTAGTTATGACCCAGCTTTCTAATCTATTAAGATCATTTTGAATTTTGATCCTCTCCTCAGGTATCTGTCACTCCTCCTGATTTGCTGGGTTTCCAACATTTTATTTTATTTTTTCCATGCAGTGGTGGTTGTGACGGAATCTCATTTCTCTTTCCTTCCTTCAACCCTCAGTATCTCTTGTCCATATTTGATGTCAGCGTTCCAGAAAACTCCTTGATAGTGCAGGAGAAATACAGTGCAATTTTAAACAGGAGCAAATGCTTTGGAGATGAGAAGAGGTGCTTCTCAAAGTGACATGGATTTATGTTGACTTTCTGACTCAAAGCAATCTAAAGGACTGGAGGAAATGTAGAGACACTGAAGAATACATGGAGTAACTCACCCTCTGATCACTCCTTTGTGCCTCCTTTCCAGGGAAGCCTGTTCCAATTTAACAAATGAAACAGTTCAGTCATGTTTTGATCAGAGGGGATCACTTGTTCAGAAAACCAGAGGGGGGGGGGTTGTCAAGTGTATAATCCAAGCTTAAAGGGTTCCTATCAGCTGAAATATATTATTAAACAACCAGTGTGGGCTTCCCCTGCTTTTGAATGATTCATTGATCTCTGATTTCAAGATGGAGAATTTGCACTGTCAGAGCACTAAAGCTGATACCACACTGCAGAAATAATGCCAAACACTGCTTTAACTGTCATGGCTCCATGCTATGGACTTCTGGGATTTGTAGTTTGTTTTGGCACCAGAACACTCTGACAGAGAAATCTAAATATCTCACAAAACTACAAATCCCAGAAGTCCATAGCATGGAGCCATGACAGTTAAAATAATGTCAAATTGCATCAATTCTGCAGTGCAGGTGAAGTCTGAATCTCAAAAGGGGATTTCAACAACTACAGAGGGCCAAGTGGACCAAACAATTGGGGACAGGGGATGAGATAGCCCCCAAATGCTTCAAGAACCTCCTCTCAAAGGCGGAGATAGAAAAATTAAAGCTTGCTTACTGAATCCCTAAGTTTTGTGCCTGTGATTTGGGGGGGTCCTACCTCTAACTGCACCAGCAATGTCCTACCAACATCATGGGGTAGTTCAGGGATTTGCAACACCCCTGGGGACTCAGGAGGCCTAATGTTTGGCCTCCAGGACCTGCTGTGGCCTTCACTTGCCTCCTAAAATAACTGAAATATCTGGAAATCTACATTCCTAACCATCATTCCTCCAAGAGGTGTTTTAGGAATGTATTCCTACATGCCCAGGGATGGTGCTGGATGGTGCACCTTGCAGCTCCAATTAAACATAAATGCAAAGGCAAAGCCCTTCCTTGCCCAGGCTTTCTCTTCTACCTTCTTCTGTCTTTATTTATTCTGCCTTATCTAACTGGAACACAAAAAACAAAAGGCTGGATTTTTTTTTTTTTTTTGGTAACTTCCACAGAGACCCAAGGCTAAAATAATCAGAACATAATTTAATTAAAGGAAACCTCTCCTCTTCCTGATTCTTTTGAGCCATGCAAAAGTACAATAGATTTCTTGTTCAACACTTCACCTTTTTGTTCTAGTTTTCAGTATCACTCTTCTTCATCAGTTCTTTTATTGTTGTTCTTGGGAGCATGGCTCCAATCAGACATTCTCTTCATTGTCTCCCTTTTGAGATTACAAATTGGGGGTAGTTAGAGAGAATAGACTACATGCCTCTAACCATATTTTACATTATCAGTCTCTCAAGCTTCCCCTCTACTCTGTAGATGAACAAAGGGAAAGCTTGAGAGACAGTGTGATATATGGTTAGAGGCATGCATTTGGTGCATCACTACCCCATGAGTATTGATGATCAATGTAACTAGGCAATCAGGTCCTGTAACTATCGTTTTTGGTGGGTTTTTTGGGCTGTGTGGCCATGTTCTAGAAGAGTTTCTTTCTGACATTTTGCCAGCAACTGTAGCTAGCATCTTCTCTGAAGATGCCAGCCACAGATGCTGCCGAAATGTCAGAAAGAAACTCTTCTAGAACATGGCCACACAGCCCAAAAACCCCACCAAAAATGATAGATGCCAGCCACAGATGCTAGCAAAACGTCAGAAAGAAACTCTTCTAGAACATGGCCTCACAGCCTGAAAAACCCACAAAAAAACTATGGATGCCGGCCATGAAAACCTAAAACAGCTCCTGTAACCTCAGCAACTCCCAGGTGTCTATGGTCATACAATGCATCCCCTCCTCCATTTTCCTCCCCTCTCTCTCTTTTTCTCTTTCTCCCTTCAGGCCAAGACCCCCTATGGGTGAAATTCTCTCCTTGTTAAGCCCATCAGCCAGATTTTTGTGGAAACAAAATTGTCATGAAAAACATTGGCAGGGAACTTCTGAGAATCCCTAGAGTTCCCTATGGATATGCCTGTTGCAGCCTGGACAACTATAGGATAAGAACTGGATATGTTTCTGCTTATCTCCATGTTCTCCCATGGCTTAGAAATGGCCACACTGAAGGGGCTGCAGTGTTTTGTTTGTTTTATTATTTAGAATATTTATAACCTCCTCTTCAGACAAAATAGCTCCCAGGGTCAAATGATGAATTTGACAGTTCCCTGCCTTCCAGTTTACAATCTAAAAGGATAGGATATACAAGGAAAAGAGGATGCCAGCAAGGGAATGGATTGAGTCCAGCAGCTGTTGGCTGTTCTTCACTCCTCCAGAGTCCATAGTGATGGCAGCTGGAACATGGAAAGAGGGGCTCTCACCTGTCCCTGGGAATAAGGTGTAAGGGCTGTATCTGGCTGATCTTCACTCCCCCAGAGGCCAGAGCAATGGCAGTTGGATCATGAAAGGAGGGACTCTTACCAACTCCTGGGGCCAAGCCATGATTGCTCTTCATTCCCTCAAAGGTTGGAGCAATGGCATATGGAACATAGGAGGAGCTCCTGGGGCAAAGATATGATGGAGCAATGGCAGTTGGAATAAAGAGAGAGGCCTCCCACCAGCTGCTCATCAGTTGGGGGTTACATATACAACCCCTCCATCTTTTGGAACAATCCCTCCATATTTGCAGGGGTTTAAGGTGCAGAAACGCTGCAAAAGTGGGGAAATGTGTAAGCCCCTCCCCCCCCAAAAAAACAGACTCCTTTCCCACCAAAAGATTTGTCCCATAACTCTAGGACAGGGGTAGGCAACCTTTCCCCTTTAAGGGCCAAGGGACTTCAGCTCCCAGAATCCCAGGAGCTATTGGCCCACCAACATGGGACTATTGGCCAACATGGCTGAGGCTTCTGGGAGCTGAAGTCCCTCAGCCCTTAAAGGGAAAAGGTTGCCTACCCCTGCTCTAGGACAATGAAATCAATTTAGGGATTCAGTGGCTGATCCATCTCCTTGCCCCACCTCCCCATCTATGTCCTGCCAATAGCACCAGTCCTTCACTTCCTTTCTCAGCTTGGCACCATGACACATCAGTCAGAATTTCAGTTTCTTGTCCTTCCATTGGTAGAACAAGAGGTGGGGGAGTGGAGCAAGGAGATGGATTGCCAATGGCTCCAAAAAATCAGTTTCTGGGTCCAGAGGAGGGTGACCAAAATGGTGAAGGGTCTGGAAACCATGCCCTATGAGGAGTGACCTAGGGAGCTGGGTATGTTTAGCCTGGAGAAGAGAATATTAAGAGGTGACATGATAGCCATGTTTAAATATTTGAAGGGATATCATATTGACATTGTACCAATTTCTGCTGCTTCAGAGACTACAACACAGAGCATTGGATGCAAACTACAGGAAAAGAGATTCTACCTCAACATTAGGAGGAACTTTCTGACAGTGAGAGCTGTTTGACAGTGGAACACACTCCCTCGGAGATTTTGGTGGAGTCTCCTTCCTTGGAGGTCTTTAAGCAGAGGCTGGATGGTCATCTGTCAGGAATGCTTGAATTGGGTCTTCCTCCATGGCAGGGAGTTGAACTGGATGGCCTTTGTGGTCTCTTCCAACAATATGATTTTGTGATTCTGTGATAGTGTCCAAGGGGAGGCTCTGAAAATCTGGCTAAGGTATTGTGGTGCCAAGGCAGAAAAGGGGGTGATGGGCTAGTGCTGTTGGCAAGATGGGAGGCAGAGAGGAGGAAGCCTGTGGAGACTGAGGTAGTCAAGCAGCAGATGCAAAATCATGAATAATCAAATCTGTGAAAGAGAAACCCATGAACATATGTATGCCTTGCAAGGGAAAAATGCATATTGTATTATGCAGTGTTTCCCAAACACAGTGCACTGGAATGAAAAAATCAGGATTTGAAGAAATCATCTAAAATGCTGGACTGTGTCATAAAACTTTATTCAGCACCTTGGAAAACTCCTATGATTAACCATCCCAGTGATTCTGGAGTCACCAACCTCTACTTGTACAGATTCTGGTAGTGCAAAAGCTCTGAGATGCTTTTACCAGAGGTAAAAGAGAAGGGCAGAAAAATGAGACAGGACTCTCTGATGTATTGATGGTGAGATTCTTTAGTTAGGAAAAAAAAAGAGGAGAGGAGCAGGAAACAGGGGACCCCATAGATTGGCATTCCTTTCAAGTACTAGTCACAAATCCAGGTCTTGGTGAGTGACAAATATGACTTGCCTCCATCACAGTTAGTTTAAATCTCTACTTGGATTTGGCCAGAAACATAAGTGTTCCTGAGGTATCATCCCATGTGGTCTTTATCAGATTGGCTAGACACAGAGCCATGCCAGATAGTTTAAGCAAAAGCAAGAGTCTTGTGATGCCTCAAAACAGGGGTGGGCAACTGATCAGGAGCTCAAATAGAGTTGGATTGCTACCTGCCCCCTTACCGCCATTGCCTGTTTTGTTTAAAAATGGTTTATAGTATTGTATTTATGTTTGTCTTAATTGTTATTTTAAATTTACATCAGTTTAATTTAGTTTTAAGGGGTGAGAGGTCTAGGGATTGGGATGAAGGATTGTTTTAACTTGTTGACTGTTTTAACCTGTTGTACGCTGCCCCAGTTTCCGAGCAGAGGGGCGGGATAAAAATATTTTTAATTATATTATTATTATTATTATTATTATTATTATTATTATTATTATTATTATTATTATTATATGCCATTTTTTTAAAAAAAAAGTCGTCCCCCCATGGGCCATACTCACCCACCCACCCACAGGAAGTCCAAATACCTCAATTTTCTTCTTCAGTCCCTCTCAAAATAGCAACAAGAAATGACGTCTCCATTTTGAGAAGGACTGTAAAGGAAAATCAAGTTATTTGTAGGTACTATGGGGATCTGATTTGCTTGTGGCAGTGGTGGCAGGGTGTATTTTCACATATTGTCCTACTTTTGGGGAGCTTCTGTATAGTTTTGGGGCAAAAGTCACAGCAACTTTAAAAAAAAACTGGATAGGGAATTAAGGACCTTTGCAGACTGCCAGAAATAGTGCACATTAAATTGAGGCACTGCCCTGGCTCAGTGCTAGGGAGTCATGGGAATTGTATTTTTTTCTGAGACATTGAGCCTTCTCTGTCAGAGAGCTCTGGTGCTACAATAAATTACAGTTCCCATGATTCCCTAGCACTGAGCCAGGGCAGTGTCTCAATTTAATGTGCACTATTTCTGGCAGTCTGGAAAGGCCCGAAACTTTGGAGGAATGGTTGAGGGCTTTAGGGGCCACTAGACTGAGCTCCAGGGGCTGCACATGGGCATTGGACTGTACTATGCCTACTGCTGTCTTAAAGACTAACATGTTGATAATGGCTTGAATGCTTTCACAGACATCTCCACCTTCTCTAAATGGTGCCCATATGAAAAGCATAAGTTTAAATTTTAGCTGGAATTGAGTTGCATAAACAAAGCATGCGCTCACCATTCCGTTTGTGTTCTCCACAGTGCCTAAGATCAGTTCATTCAAAGGTTTCTCCCAAGCACTGGCCTGAAGAAAGGAAAACTTGACAATATGGTAAAGCTTTGCCTTGCAAGCTGCTATCCAAGCCTCCTGCTCTCTCCGGCTTGTGTCATGGATGTAACATTGACCCTGCCTGTGAATTACTTCACCTCTCCATTTGAGGTAAAACACCACCGCACTCCCTATGGATCTTCTCTTCACAGGAATGCTGAGAGGATTAATTAGGCAAAATTTGTAAACTGTTCCGGATGCTCTTGGCACTGTTAAAATATTCCACAGCCTTGGCGGGTTTTGACAGAACAGCCTGAGTCTATGGCAAGCCTCCCACAACCATCGCTTTGTTTTTGAGGTGCACACTTTCTTCTCCAAATAATTGGACCATCCCAGTGGAGGAATATGCACAGAGGCTGGCCTTCTTTGAGGCACTGAGTAAATTGCCAAGACTAGAAATCGTTTTTGGTAGTAGTTTTTTTTCCCCCCTTTAGATGCTGTTGTCCAAGGCCTTTGAAACAGCAAGCAGACTAAACTTGGCTATATTTCTCCACACTGGAGTTGCCATCCACAAGTGAAAACAGTCTACAACCCCCTGTCACATCAAAGGCATGAATCACATAGCAATAGCAGTTTCATTTATATACTACTTCATACCACACTAAGCAGTCTCTAAGCAGTTTACAACTGTAAACAAATTGCCCCCATCAAGCTGGGTACTCATTTTAGCAACCTCGGAAGGATGCAAGGATAAGTAGACCCTGAGCCCCTGGCTGGGATTGAACTCACAACCTCGCAGTTTGTGAGTGAGTGGCTGCAGTACAGGTATTTAACTACTGCATCACCAGGGCTCCACGTGCAAGGGAAGCCAGCTGTCCCCAAAGCCAAGAGTTTGGATGAAATAGAAGCATGTCATAATATTTCATCACTAAGGCAACCTTCAACCTCCTTGCTGCAGGAGACTTCTGTCGCCTGAGGAGGCTACACCATTTCCTCAAGTGACTGAGGCAAACCAGAGAACCATGTCACCCAAAACCAAACCTCAGAAAGTTGCTTTCCAAAAGTAACTACTTATGCCTATAGTTCCTAGGCCGAAGAAAATAACTGGTTAACAATCCAACTACATGTGTGTGTGTGTGTGTCTGTCTCTGTTCTGTCTCTGTATATGTGTATGTGTGTGTGTGTGTACACACATTTTATATACCGTATAAACTACACGAATTCATCCTATTTAATGAATGAATAGAAAAGTAAAAAAAAAAAAATCCCCATGCCTTAGGTCAAACATTGATCAGAGTGGATACTGAAGTCAAAAAAATCAGAAGACTAGGAATGGGAAGGGCAGCTATGAAGGAACTAGACAAGACACTAAATTGCAAAGACATAATACTGAATACTAAAGTAAGGATTGTCCAAGCCATCATGTTCTCCATCTCAGTGTATGGATGTGAGAGTCAGACAGTTTTAAAAAAAGCAGATAGAAGGAAAAATCAACTCATTTGAGATGTGGTGCTGGAGAAGAGTACTGAGGATAAAGTGGATGACCAAAAGGGTAAACAAACAAGTCCTAGAACAGATAAAGCCCAAACTCTCCTGGAAGCCAGGATGACGGTTGTCATACTCTGAACACACCATGAGAAGGAAAGATTCATTAGAAAAGTCAATAATGCTAGGCAAAGTGGAAGGCAGCAGAAAGAGAAGAATGCAAACTAGATGGCTAGACCTGAGTAAAAAGGTAGAGGATAGGAGGTCTTGGAGATGTCTCATTCACAGGGTCACCATGAGTCAAAATCAACTCAAGGGCAGCTAACAACAACGATACAACAATATCCTTTTTTATTTTCCAAAAGTAACTGCTTATACCATATATATATATATATATATATATATATATATATGTACACTTGCAAAGTGCCTGATACTCATCAGTGCACAATGTCCAATGAGACCAATGCATATCGATGCTGATGCATATCACATCTCTCCCAATGAACATCAAGAACCAATGCACATTGACAGTGTCCCATTACACATCTTCACAATTCAGTAACTGGTTTTCTTAGCACCTCAGCAACTTAGCCAGGTATACGCAAAGTTATGTTATCTAAAAAGTCATCTAGGATTCTGGTGATCCACTTTAAAAAAGATTACAAAAATGATTGAGAGATTTAATGATTAAAAAACTCAGGAAAATCAAACTAAAAATAAAAAGATAACTAGCCAGAGGACATAAAATAATACTGTATAGTTCATCAAAGCATACATTGGATAGTTCATCAAAGAGCACAAAGAATAACCAAGTACTGCAGGTAAGGAAGTAATGAATGTTATGTGTGAATGTTAGTTAGGATTGTGATGTTAGTTGGGTGATGAAGGGTAAATGTAGTGGTGTTTTGGGGGTGGATTTACATATATATATGTATATACACACACAAACACACATACACATGGATAATATACATATATATTGTGTGCATGTATTATGTTTCTTTAGTCTTATATGTTAAGTTATGTTGGTGGAGAATGGCAAAAAGGGAAATTGTTCTTATTTATAGATGTTGGAAAACAACATTACAAAAACAATAAACAATATAATTTAAAACAATTGAGCATGTACAACCCTTTGTTAAAATCACCCAGTTCTGACAGTCTGTCTGGATAGAAAAGCTTTCTCTGCTGAGCAGCAAGTATGCCTCTAGCCTCCCTAGTGAAGGATTTCCAAAGTATAGGGGCAACCACTGAGAAGGCCCTCCCTTGTGTTCCCACCAGCTGGACCTGTGAAGGTGGAGGGACAGAGAGGAAGGACTGGGCAGGCTCATATTGGGAAATATTGTTTGTCAGATAGCCTGGACCTAAGCCAGATGGTGGTGCAGAAAAGAAGACGCATGCATGTGTAACCCTTAGTTACACACTTTGTGTCACCAACAGGACTCTAGCCAGTATTTTCCACAAATGTATAGCTAAATTGTTGGAAATCTTTTGGTGCTATACACATATGTAAATTCTCTTACACATATGGTTATATATACACATTTTTTCCCATTGGGCAATGGACAAATCCAATTCATGGTTGCTAAGCAGAGCTCCACAAATGTCGCAAGTATCATGCATTTGAGCAGGGGTAGGCAACCTTTCCCCTTTAAGGGCCGAGGGACTTCACCTCCCAGAAGCCTTAGCCATGTTGGCCAATAGTCCCATGTTGGCCAATAGTTCCTGGGATTCTGGGAGCTGAAGTCCCTCGGCCCTTAAAGGGGAAAGGTTGCCTACCCCTGCATTTGAGCATTCTTGGATGGCATGTGACTTATTGTCAGTGCCTTCAATGTACCACCTTATTCACTGGGATGGAAGAATAAGTCTCTGTGTATTCCCCACTGCACAACGGGATGATACACAAGCATACTGGTGGATGCACAATCAGTTGCACAATGTTGGTATGCAGTAGAGAGAGAGAGTGGTGGAACTACTTGAGTGTATGCAAGCAAATATCTCCATAAATTTCAAAGACAAAAAAAAAAAAAATGCCAGGCAGAGGAACCTGGCCACAGATTCTAACGAGACAAGTCCCTTAGGAACAGGGGAAATCTGGAATCAAGAGATTATTTGGTGGATTTTGCCAGCATCTCCAGTAGGAATATAAAAGCTATTCACAAAATGTCTTGGTGAGACAATCTGTCAAGAAATTGGCACCTTCCATGAAAGTTTTCATCTCCAGAATGAGAACAATATAAGGAGAGCTTTGTTTTTCTGTGAGCTTTCTATAATTGATGAAGTGGGGAGAAGTTCTGCACAAAACTACTGTCATTGCAAAGCAAATTATACACATACCAGAAGCACAGAAAGCCCGGCTGATTGATGAAAGAGACTTGATCGATGGAACTGTCTGATTAAGGAAAGAGACTGATGGAAAAACTCATGGTTCTGCACAATTAACAATTGCAGCTATTCCAGCGGAGTTCGTCCCTGCCCTGAACTTAAGAATCCACAGCCATGAACTGACTCTAGCAAAATAATTTTTTGCAGAAACCATTCCTACAGATGGGAGAACTCTCAGTGGGGAAAAAGCAGGAATTATTTCACCCCCTCACACAGGTGGAGAAAACTTATGCAGATTTTCAGGAGATAACAAAAGAGGCAAGGGTGCATATCTCTAAATTCAGGGAGAGATGTTTGGGATTAGAACGTCCATAGTTCAGCCAACACAGCAGTGGCATCACTGGGGTTGGTGTCACCCATGGCGGTAACACATGGTGTCAACTCCCAATTGACTTTCTCCCACACCACACCATACAAAATCCTTAGTTTAAAAATTTATGGGTTATACCGTCAAAGCTGAAATGTAGAGATGTGTGTGTGGAATTTTCCTCATGAGAACAACATCTAGAGAAACAAAGAGAACTTGGCCCAGATGGCTAAGAAGTCATAACGTGGACAGATTTAGCTGGGAAAGAGATAACAAATACAAAACAACTACAACTTTAGATCATGAGAAAAGCAGTCACATGGGGGATGATGGACAGCAAGGGGCTGGGTTAATACACATCATACAGGCATTATCCCAGAAGGTGGAGTATGGGAAGGGCCTAGAGATTCCTTTGTTTAAGAATATTTATATTTATAAACATTGTGTGTGTGTGTGCGTGTGTTCAGCAGTGGTTTTAACCATGGAGTTAAGTTTTGGCTTTTAGTTTTGAATATGTTTATACTGCTTTTACAATGTAACTCCTGGATCTGGAAACATGGATCTGTTCCTTCTGCTTAACTTTCAACTATAAGAAGTTGGGATCCTATGCTTTTGGATCTGCTAAAGATGTAACTCACATGGCTGAACTGGATAAGTTCATCACAATGGATTTTACTTAGTTATCTTATTTTCTTTTATATGCATTAATAAAACTAGTGACACCACTGCAACATAGCAAACATCAGAATTTGTAGAATTATACAGTCGGCCCTCCTTATCCATGGATTTTTTTATGTACGGATTCAAGCATCCATGGCTTCAAAATATTTT
>CM034706.1:6439731-6451185 GCA_020142125.1 Phrynosoma platyrhinos
GGGTGGGGTTTTTTAGATTGTATTGATGTATTTATTTATTTATTTGTATTTTGTACTGATGTATTTTAATTGTTGTAAGTCGCCTCAATTGTTTTAACAGAAGGGTGGGGTATAAATTATTATTATTATTATTATTATTATTATTATTATTATTATTATTATTATTGCCACAACAACTACAGCTCCCAGGATTCCCTAGCACTGAGCCAGGGCAGTTAAAGTGGTCTAAAACTGGATTATTTCTGCAATGTGTTTTGTTCCTAAGGAGTGTATCGCACCACTAAAATAAATCTTCTAACCTCTCTCAACTTCAATCTTAATTCAGGTGGCATCTGGATACTTTCACAGGGATTTTGCTGCTGAATCTGCTGCCCAGGTCAAGCCCAGGTCAAGCCCAGGTCCCAGGTCCCACATCTTTTCAAAACTGGGAGTTTTCTGACTTAAGAAAATGGCCACCAGAGCACCCCTGGGACCCAGACTGAATCCAGGCAGTGGATTCAGTGGCATAATCCCTGTGATACTATCCGGATGCCGCCCGAATTAAGATTGAATTCAGGAGTGCTAAGAAGGTTTATTTAGCAGTGCAATAAGCTCCTAAATCTGCTTTCTCAAATGCATGGAGTGAAATGCCTAGGAACAGACATTTATATAGCTACTGGTATGAATGAGCGGGTTGTAAGTGTGAATAGCAATAGAAATGCAACTTGGGGATATGGTGACAATTTTAGTTTTAATGATGGTTGTTGGGGAACAAAGGGGAGAGGAAAGATATTGCTTAACATCAAGGTAAGTCGATGACCATATATAAATGGTGGAGGGAGTTATTAAAATGTAGTGTGATGCTGGCTGGTAACCAGAAAGAAGCCCCAATATGCTGACTTATTGCAGAAAATGTGTATCTTGGTGCCTGCAATCTAAATAGCCTGGTGCCTGTGTGAGGGCTGCGGCAAAGCAAAACAATGAAAATGCATCAACTACAATGGATGCAATTACACCATTCAAAAACCAGACAGCCCAACAAGGGGGCATGTATGTGGGGCCTGTGTGGTTGTGCTTTGCCAATATATCACTTGCACACCAATGCCCAGTATTGGCAGTGCATTACACGTGCAACTGTATGAGCAGGCATCCAATGGGATGGCATCTGGGCAAGACATGGCATGGAAGGTACTTGGAGACTGCAGGCGGTGTATTTGTGCATGGTGGGGAAGCGAGAAAAAAACCCAACAGGTTGCATGTGGGTGTTGGGCCCACCTTGGGAGTGGGCTGTGTGTACCGCAGAGTTTTGATCTGCTTTTGGAAAAGAAGATGGGCAGGATCAAGCTGCTTTTTTTGGTCGAGGACAAGATCAAAGTCATCTATCGTCTTTGGTGGGAACGGCATGCTGCTGCCACTTAATAGTCTCTTTCAAATTTGGCAGGGTGCTGGTGAAGTGGGAAAAGAAGATACCTGCAGCAGCCGCAGCCTACCTCTACGATAGAAGCAGAATATCCAGCAGAAGGAGGTGGCTCAGGTGTGTGCCAAGCAGCCTGGGGCAATAGCATGAGTTACTACAGTGAGGTGACTCCAACCCTAGAATGTCACTGCCTAAAGCCTCATTGCCCTAATAACAAATGGGAGAAGGAGACAGTGGCATCACTAAAGGGGTGTGGGGAGTACAGACTGCATCAGGCAACATCCTAAGAGGGGCTGACACCCCTGCTCCTCAAACATCTTCCTTTTGGCAGAAACAGGCTGTGGCATGCACCTGTGTCCCATTAAGTCTCAGCGGAAGGAGAAGGAGAGGCCCCAGGTTTTTTTTTTTTAAATTAAAATCTAAAATTCCAAATTTCAAAAAAAAAATTAAAAATAATTCTTTGAAAACATCACATTGTATGATATTTTCACTTTCAGCACATGAAACTATGTATATTTAAATACATTTAGGCTGTGCATGGGATTTAGTAATGGCTTATTGTAAAGAAAGATGGAGTAAATAGACAGAAACATATACAGAGAGAAATAACTAAATAATTAAACAAGATGCTGTTAGTATTGGAAGGAAGGAGGGAAATGACTAGTAATGTACTAAAGGTGAAATATTATAAGATGCTGGTCAAACAATCATGCAGTAGTATATGAAAATATGAGACATAAGAAAAATTAAGCGTATGAGCTCTTAAGAGGAATGGAAAACGCAAACGTAAAATTGCCAAGTTGTCTTTTTTTCTTTTACAAAATATAACAAAGAAGAATATGGATGAAAATAATGTTGAAAAACGGATGTGTAAATTTAAAGTTAATGAAGATCTAGGGAGCGGGGGAGGACAAGAGTATATTGTTAGCAACTAAGAATTGTGAAGACCAAATACTGTATAAATGAAACCGCAATAAAAAATATTTTTTTTAAAAAAATATAGTAAATTAAAAGTATACGTTTAATTGTGCTAATTGTTTATGCCACAACTGTTGCCATTGCATTCAGTGATACACGTGGATTACAATTTATGAGTAACATTAGTACATAGACATTACTAAGTATTCTGTGTGGCATGGGAGGAAGTCAATGAGTGTGTATGACACCATGAGTTACCACGTTGGGTGACACTAACCCTAGTGATGCCACTGGAAATAGCTATAGAGAATGGTTAGTTAAGTGGCATTTTCCTACAGAATTATGTCCCGTGTTTTAAAGGGGATCCCTGGTTGTAATTTCTCAGTTGTTCCTCTGTGTCTATATGGATTTATCTCTTTACCACTACAGATCCCTTGTTTTACTGAAGGCATTTTTTGTCTTTGCTCTGGAAAAGCAAATTCAACATATGCCCAAACAGCAACAGTCTCTGTTTTGTTTTGTTTTTCTTTAAGAAGAAGAAGAAAACACCTTTCAGGAAAATTAATTTGGAAATTAATGTACAGATCTCTGTCGCTGATTGCAAGAGACAATTTGAATCATCCGGGCCAAGTTGAAATGGATAAAGCAGTGGATTTAAGGGAACATTTTATTTTCCAAAGCTTTTTGCTTCAATTATGTGCTCTTCTAATAGGACATTTAAACAATAAATATAGGTTTTCCAATCATGATGCTTACATTTGTTTATAGCATTGTGAATTATCTCCCGCTTCCTCTGATATCAACGAAAGGATTTGCGTTAAGACTTTGGTGGAAATGCACATAATATTGAAATGTAATTAGTTGGTTTAAAAGAAGATTGAAGTGATTAATTGCTTAAAGGGGATTTTATAAATTAATTAAACATTCTTCAATGGAGCAGTCCTAATAATAATTAACTTCAGCTTGAGAACAATATGGAAAATGTCTTGCCTTTAATTGCTGCCCTGATAACATAGAACAATTTGGCAAGCTGCAGCAAAGCCAAGCTTAGGCTTGCCATGAAGAATACCAGGCTGAAGAACATTTTTCTACTGAGAGCCATATCCCTGCAAAACTAATCTGATGGAGGCTACGTGTCAGCACTCTACTCCTCTGTCTCTCTCTTCTGCTACACTTTTCCCCTCCTTCTGATAATCTAGACTCCTCCAGATGGGGAAAATATTTCTGGAGTTTATACAAACTGCAGCTGCAATGTTTAGATTATTTTGTTTGTTTGTTTGTTTTAATAAAATAAGACTTTTTCTTGTCCTGGACTATTTGCTGGAAACTTCCTGCAATATCTGTACCTTTATTCCCCCCCCCCCCGCGCGGGGTGTTTTTAATAAATAAATAAATAAATAAAATATAATATGATATATATGAATTATTATTTATTAAATATTTTATTTATTTATTTATTTATTTATTTATTTATTAAAAACACCCCCCTGGGCGGGAATAAAAAGCTACAGATGTTGCCGGAAGGTGGCAAAGGCATCCATTTCTCTTCTACCTTTTCACTGGAGACCACCCCATTGCAACCAACTCTTAACCTGAACTGTGGCAATAATGTGTTTAATACTGCTTTAACTGACATGGCTCGATGTTGTGGAATTCTGGGATCTGTAGTTTTCTGAGTTATTTAGCCTTCTCTGTCAGAAAAGTTTTGTACCACAACAAATTACAAATCCCAGGATTCCATAACAGTGAGGCATGGGAGTTAAAAGGGTATCAAACTGCATTATTTCTTCAGTGCAGATGCAGCTCAACTCTCAGTCTCTCTCTCTGTTCTTTAGGAACTCTGTCTATTTCTTTGTCTCTCTTCCTTTCAGGCTGCTGAGCAAGGATCATCGTGCCAGAAGTCTAAACTGGTTATGCTGGAATTAGGCCAAGGAAGGGCTGTGAAGAAATCCCTCTAAATTTCCTGTTCTGGGTGAGCCACACTGTTGAGAGTTCATTAATGCCTGTGAGATTTCACACCACCAGCATGAGAATGACACAACAAGCATTTTTAAAAATCAAAGTTTACACACTTTGTTCAAAATGACTCTGTCTTTTCCCTTTGTGAAGCAAAGCACATATGAGTGCATGTGCACACACAAGGCACATACATACATACAGCAAGCACAGGTGGACTGACGGACAGATCAGAAATATGCAAACAACTCATTTGATGCCAACAAACCAGAGGCTCTTCAAGAAGCCACATCACATAGATGCCATGAATATTATTAATGCTCCCCTGAAGCATTCATTGTTGTTGTTGCTTTGTGCCTTCAAATCATTTAGGAAGTACATTTCTATACCGCTTACCAGTGTACTAAGCAGTTTACAAAGTGTAAGCTAATTGCCCTTAATAAGCTGTGTACTCATTTTAGTGACCTCAGAAGGATGAAAGCCTGAGTAGACCCAGAGCCCCTGTCTGGTATTGAACTCACAACCTTGTGGTTAGTGAGTGAATGGCTGCTGTACAGGCATTTAACCACTGCACCACCAGGGCTCCTTCCTGATTTATGGCGAACCTTAGTCCAAGATAGTTCAAGATTTTCCATACTTGGGCTCAGTCATCAATCAGAGTGGAGAGTGCAGTCAAGAAATCAGAAGACTAGGACCTAGAAGGGCAGCTGTAAAGGAATTAGACAAATCCCTGTAGTGTGAAGAAATATTTAATACTAAAGGTAGGATTGTCCATGCCCTCATATTTCCCATTTCTATGTATGGTTGTGAAAGCTGGACAGTGAAAAAAGTTAGTGGGGTAAAAAATCAACTTATTTGAGATATGGTGCTGGCCTTACCGTGAATCACAGAAAAGATCAATGGATGGGCCCTAGAGCAGATAAGGCCTGGACTCTCCCTGGAAGCAAAGATGACTAAACTGAGATTATCATATTGTGGGCATATTATGAGAAGAAAGGACTCACTAGAAAAGACCATAATGTTTGGCAAAGTGGAGGGCAATAGGAAAAGAGGAAGGAGCATTCCAGATGTATAGACTCAGAAAAGCCATAGTATAGGTCTGCAGGAGCTGAACACAGTAGTTGAGGAATAGGATGACTTGAAGGTCTCTCATACATAAGGTCACTATGGGTTGAGGTCAATCTGAAGTCAGTTAACAACAGCAAAAGGCAAACTTATCATGGGGTTTTCTTTGCAAGATTTGTTCAGAGAAAGTTTGTCATTACCTTCTTCTGAGGCTAAGAAAATGTGATTTGCCCAAGACCATGCAGTGGCCAAATGAAATATAAACCCTGGTCACCTAGATCGCTAGTCAAAACACTCAAGCCACTACACTATGATGGTTCTCTTTCTCTGGAGCATATCCTCTTAGTATCCTGATGGTACTCATAAAGCCTTTCCTAGATCCATGACTGGTACCCTTATGGTAATGTAACCCCCGGCCCCCATTTCCACCCAGTGTAACTCACTAAATTGAAATCACTGCTTGAAAATGATGTCACTAGCCAGTATGTAAGGGGTTGCAGAGATGCAACAGCACAGTAGAAGTAGGTTAGTGGTACAATAGGAGAAACATAACAGAAAGAAAGAAGAGCAACAAAGAATGGGGAGGGAAGGGTGAAATAATGAATGTGGGGAAAACAGTAGAGAAAGACAAATCAAAAGTACACTGTGAAAGAAGGGAGGAAAGATGAGATAAGTCCTCAAAAGGAGGTAATTGGAGAAAACATAAGAGAGAAAAGAAGAAGACTGGGGAAGAAGCCAAGAAGGAGGCTATCATCAAAGGCTGGTAGTGGTCTAGTATCATGGGGAAAGGGTCACAATCAGCACTAAAGGATACTGCCAGAGCTAGGAAGAAGATTATGGAGAGAGAGCTTTAAGACATGGTAACATCTTCACTCACTGCCTAGAAAAGCTCTTGAGTATAAAAGATGTACCTGTTATCAGCATCATCTTGGTGTTCCAGCTTCTTCTTCAGGGGTAGATCCAATGGACACGTCTTCAGAGATAAATTTGCACCTTCCCTCCTTTACCAAACCCCTAATGTGTGATGTGCTGCATGGTTCAAGCTTCCTTTCAGTTGCAGCTTTAGTGATCAAAAGTCAGTTCAGGGAATATATTTAAACAAGGACCAATGATGCTAAATAGTTAGGGCAGTGAATGGCATTTGCTAAAGTTATATTTGCTTCCACAGAGCTACATCTGCAGAAGGATGGGATGAAAAATGTCAGGTCTAAACTGGCAATCTGTGTTATGTTTTCATAAAAGGCATATGGGCATGGCAGCAGCATGGTATTTTGGTTGCTAGTCTTTCAGAAAATGCAAAAGGCAAATGTACCGTGGCAATAGAGTTTCCTGTACAAGGATCTAGGAACCAAAGCAGAAATTGACTGAAATGAATATTTACTACAAATAGTCCATTTTACCTCCTAAGAGATACGTAATTTAGCAATCACATTTGCAATTTAAGTTGAATGCTATGGAATCCTGGGATGTGCAGTTTTGTGAGATATTTAGCCTTCTCTATCAGAGAGCTCTGGTGCCACAAAAAACTACAAATCCCAGGACTGACAGGAGAACAGACCCTCTATTACTCTCAGTGGCTGCTGTCTGGTAAGGCAAGAGTGGGGGACTTTTACAGTCCCTATGTATTCCCTACAGTATTGAATATGTAGGGATGGTGAATACAAATCAATTATGAATGTATAACTCTAGAAGAGGAGAAGGAGGGAATAACTGTTAGTCCTCACATCTGATAACTTAATAAGCACTGTCATGTATTGGCTAATTTCAATTCAGAAACACAAGCCTCTGCAAAAGTCAGAAAGCTTTATTGAGAAAACTGAGTTGATCACAGCATAATGATGGAGATTATCACAGGAAGTTTTGAATCTGCTATTAAAACTAAAGAATAGCATCTTTGATCATGCTTGTCTCACAATGTTGTCACCATTTCATTGCTGCTTTGCATTCCTTTCAATTGACAAGGAACACCTGTCAACAGGCTCCCAAACACACTGCTATAGCACTTGTCCTTAAGTGCAATAACTTACTTGCCTGGCAGTTCCATTACTGGGCCGTTACGTGGTATCAGTGTCTCCTCCTCTCCCCCCTGCTCCCTCCCTTCTTGTTATTCCAGAGCGAACTGGTTTTTCTTAACTTTCTTTTATTTTTTTTCCCCCTCTCTCAGTCCACCAAAGAAGAAATGATAGTCTTCTCCTTATTTTTTCTTTGGATCATAGGGGCATAGCCTGCTTCCCCACCACCATAAAAGCAGAAATAAGAAAAGAAAAACACGTTGGGTAAGGCAGAGAGGAAGGGTTAAGGGGGAATGAGGAAGAGAATGGGCTGGAACCATCAATATTTAAATATCGTGATATTGAAGAGAGGATCTGTAATAAGGAACTAAGCATTGGTATGTTTCCATTCTCTTTTAATAATGTGATTGCGGTGAGACCAAGGTGAGGATGAGGTTCATGTGATATAAAAAGGCTGTTGTCAGGACTGAAGCATTTTCAGTTACACAGTATATCAAAAATGCTTACAAGTTTTTTCATGGGTTTATATCCCATTTGTCCACAGTCCAAAATATTCCATTTACCTTTCCTTTTCCCCTCAGACCTGGTGTTCTCATAGAACTGACCTTCATAACTCATAACGTCATGACGATCCATCATAACGTCATAACGTCATAACGATCTGTAGGGAGAGGCAGGAAATATAAATAAATTATATTATTATTATTACAACATGTTGTTCCTCCCAAAACATCTACTCATTATCCAATGCGATGAAAGATAAGCAATTCTTCCACCCAGCATCACCAGTTCTGTAGCACATCCCATCATCTAGTATTACAAAATGCATTGCAAGCATGTCAGGACATATTTATTTATTCATTATTTATTTTATTTTTATCCTGCCTTTCTCTGAAAGTGGGACCCAAGGCAGCTGACAACATGTATAAAACACATTATAACAACAATTAAAATAGTACAATTTTAATTAAAATTAAAACCATAAAATATAAAAATTACAAATATAACAAGATTAAAATCATAAAATATAACAATTACAAATATAACAATTAAGATTAACACCATAAAATATAAAAATTACAAATATAAAATTGAAAACAGAGTTGACAATAATAATAATAATCTAAAACTAACCCCCCCCATCACCCAATGAAACCAAGTCTGCAGGATTTTAAAAGGCTTGTTTAAATAAAAATGTCTTTGCCTCCCGGTGAAAGGCCAGCAGTGAAGTAGCCAGCCTAGCCTCCTGTGGAGCAGCCATTGAGAGGCTCTCTCTTGTGTCCTCACCAAACAAGTGTGGGATGGTGGTGGGACCAAGAGAAAGCCTTCCCCTGAGCATCTTAGGGCTCTAGGTGATTTGTATGGGGAGATACAGTCTCTCAAATAGTCTGGACCTAAGCCATGTAGGGCTTGTCAAGACCTTGTGGCACCCTGGTCTGCAAAAATAGCATGGATGTGGCCACTGAAAGAAACTGGAGCAATGATAACAGGGTTACTACAGTTCAAGTGGCAGGAGCATGAGTCAGCATTTGGTGTGCTGTGCATCATGAGAAGCCTGATGCAACATGCACTGGGGATGAAACCAGCCAGGTTCCATTAGTGCACGGCTGTCACATGTTCCTAAGAAGACCACCTATATATGGGAGAGAGGTAGAATCTCTGTTGTTGGTTAGTTGTGGTTGGTGATTGGCGAAACACTTTGTTGATCTGTATAGCTGTGAGTATTCAAGACAGATGTCTGATATCCTGTGTATCTTTGTAAATATTTGCAACAAAGATTAAGGCCCTCACTGAGTGAAGTCTCACTGTTCAACCATTCATTTCTCCAAGCTGAAAGCCGCAGCTGCGTGTGGGAGGATTTTTCCTGTGCCGTCTGGATCAAGATTCTTCACAGAGGACCATCATCTGAGCGTTTATGCTTACGTGCTTCAACTCTGCATGTGTGTACGCTAGATTCTAACTGTCAGCATACCCTAACAGGGTTTTATAGGTCATAAGCAGAATTGTGCTTGGAAACGAACCAGTAGCCAGTGAAGCTGTTTCAAAACAGGAGTTATATGCTCCCTGTAACTATCTCCGGTCAGCATTCTAGCTGCAGCATTTTGGACCCACAGAAGTTTCTGAATAGTTTCCAACGGCAGCCCCACATAGAACATGTTACAGTAGTCCAAATGGGATGTAACCAAAGTATGTGTCACCATAGCCAGATCTGACATCTCAAGGAATGGGTGCAGTTGGCGCATAAGTTTTAATTGTGCAAATGCACTCCTGGCTATTGCTGAAAATTGGGCATTCAGGCTCAGAGTTGAGTCCAGGAGCACACCCAAGCTGCGAGCCTGAGATTTCGAGGTGAGTGTAACCCCATCCATCTCAGGCACAGCCCCATTTCCCTGATATGCCTTATGATGGACCAGGAGCTCTTCTGTCTTGTCTGGAAATCATATGATCTTGATAAGCACCACAGTAAGACACCAGCTTTGGTGCCTAGGAACTATATAGGCAGCTGAAAACCGTATTTTCCTCCCATGTGGAGGAGTCTGGTTTTGTCTTGTTTCTTGTTTTGTATAGAGAAGTATGACATCATGCACAGCCCTCCACTTCAAGAAGTAGACTACTCCTAGCTTTCCTCCTGCACCCGTTATTTGTCAATGAAATGGATGTACTTGCTCTATTTTTAGCTTAAGTGGCTGATATTGGGCTATTACCTTTCAAGTTAATGGGAAGAATGCTGAACAAATAACTACAATTATTATTAAGAATAATAATGATGGAACCACAAAAAAAACACCACCGTGTAAGGAGGAGAAAAAGAGAACAAATAAATTAGGCTGCCAGGGCAAAATGCTGGAATGAAGATTAATTAGGAAATGCACTGATTTTGTTCCAAGGAACAAACAATTATAAATTTTACCGCCAACAAAAAAAGCAGATATGTTATTTTAATGGAGACAGAGAGGAAAAGCTTAGGATGTGATTGTTCTCCCCTTTGACTGTCTGGAAAGGTATGCAGCAGAGTAATAGATAATGCAGCATTTGTGGAGAGGTCACAGAGGGCAATTTGAAATATACTGGGGTTTCTTCATATTTGTAGCTTTCATAGAAGAGTCCTTGATGTTTCCAGCACTAAAGTGAAGAGAAGAAGGGAACTCCAAAGCATTCCTGAGGTCCTCATGTCTTTCCACATGTCTCTCTACACCATTTTGGTGCCAGATAGTTCAAACTATCTGCAAGATTGTGGTGGAATCCTGCTTGTATCTTCACCATGCATAATTTTCCCATGAAAGCAGCTTGACATTTTTTTCCTACACAGAATATCCACATTCAGTTCAAGGTTGCAGAAGTGGAGTGGCACATACAGTGGCATTGCGCATGGAAGTTGCACATTCAGTTGGTCATGCATTCAGTTGCATTGCATATTTGGTTTCTTAATTCAATTGTGCAAGAATGTAATTCAACACACAGCTTGTGTAACATAATTAATGGGTAACCCCAGCATGTATAGGAGTCAAACATGGAGGCTTGGATAAAATGAAGACAGTAATTTAATTTACAACATGTTGGTCCAGATATCAGCCTTAAAGCTGAGCAATTTAGCACTGAAGCAAACATAATCTTTTCCAATTATAATAACTTTGGAAAGTCTACTGGGAACAGCCAACAACAATATATAGACAATCATAGGAGGAGATTTTCCTTGGGATTTCTAAGAGCTGAAAATTTGTTGTTGTTGTTGTTGTTGTCTATCTTCAAGCCATTTTATTATTTATTATTATTATTATTTCCAACTTATGGCAACCCTAAGGCAAACCTATCATGCAGTTTTCTTAGCAAGTTTCTTCAGAGGTAGTTTGCCATTGCCATCCTCTCAGGCTGAGAGAGTATGACTTGTCCAAGGTCACCTAGTGGGTTTCATGGCCAACTGGGGGATTCAAACCCTGGTCTCCAGAGTCATAGTCCAATGCTCAAACCACTACACCACACTGCAGCTTCAAAAATTGTACTTGATTCAAGATAATGTTCCTTCAGCCCTGGTGGTGCAGTGGTTAATGCCTGTACTGCAGCCACTCACTCACATACCACAAGGTTATGAATTCAATACTAGCCAAG
>CM034706.1:6457821-6468824 GCA_020142125.1 Phrynosoma platyrhinos
TAAACATACCCAGTTCCCTAAGTTGTTCCTCATAGGACATGGTTTCCAAACCTTCACCATTTTAATTGCCCTCCTCTGGAAACACTCCACTTTTTCAACATCCTTTCTGAATTGTGGTGCCCAGAACTGGACACAGTGTTATTCCAGGTGGGGCCTGACCAAAGCAGAATACAGTGGCACTATTACTTCCCTTGAACTAGATACTATACTTCTACTAATGCAGCCTAAAATTGCATTGGACTTTTTATCTGTGGCATCACACTGTTGACACATGTTCAACTTGTGGTCCACTAGGACTCTTCTGGCAGGTCATTTCACAGTTGGGGGGTGACTGAAGAAAAAGTCCTCTGTCTGACAGTTGCCAGCCTAGTCCTGGCTGACTGGGGTAAATCTCCCCCAAATAGTCTGGACGCAAGCCACATGGGGCTTTAAAGGTATGTTATTCTGATCTGGATTCTCTGTGTGTGATCAGAGAAATGAAGTATTTCAGAGTGATTAAAAGCCAAATCTCATGCTTGGAGATGGTGTGTGGAATGCAATATCCATTCATCCATATTCACCATGTCTCCTTCTCTCTCCCCAGGCACAACCGCAGGGATATAAAGTACCTTTTTCACAACTGAGCCAGGGATGTGTTAAGAACCTGCCATCAGCGGCTCCTAATTAGGATTAAAAACAAATTCCACTGGAAGATCTTTATGGATAATTTTAATGCAGTTGCTTCTAAATGGGAGGAGAGGGAAGTTTGCTGGTGGCAAATTAAACTAAACAGGATCTCATCCTCCTCCTTGTCCACCGAGAGACAGATTGAAACAAATGCCAGGACAGGCTGGCTAAGTAACAATAGCATTTGTCATACTTTCAGAAGCTTGCTGGGACTGTCGAGAGGAAAATAACAAAGAAAGCAAAACAGGGAAAAATATTGTGGTCTCCTTAGTCACAGCAAGCTATTGTTAAGAAAATAAGAAATGCCAGCCTGCATCAGGTCTGCAGTCCATCTCATGCAGTATTTCTTTTTCTTTCCCTAACAGGGCAACTAAAAAGTCTACTCTGGAAATGCCTGAAAAACCAGGTCACTCTCAGTTCTCTTTGGAGTCCAAATCAAAGGAACCTCAAGGTGATTCCTAAAGGAACCCAAATTCTGCCTCAAGAAATCACAAGATCTGTGTCCAAAACAAGCACTCCTTGTGCTTTGTAGTGGTTATGCATTTGATAAAGAACATTTTGGAAATGGCATTAGCTCAGTGGGAGAGTACATGTTGTATTTTCCCACAGTCAGTCCCTAATGTTGTTACTCTTAACTACCATCAAGTCAAATCATGTTCTCATCAACAGCCCTGTTCAGGTCTCGCAGATTCAAAGCTGTGACTTCCTCAGTTGAATCTATCCATCTGGAATGCAGTCTTTCTCTTTTCCAACTGCCTTCTACTTTACTAATCCCTAATACTTTACCAATCTCTAATACTTTACCAGTCCCTAATATTTTTTGCTAAAAGATGGCTAAAGATCTGCCATCTTAGATGTATGCACCTGGGAGTAAGTCCTACTGAATTCAGTGGAGCTTAATGCCTGGGTAGAGATGGACAATGTCCAAGCATATACTTAAGAAAACGGCAATAATTGCTATCGAAGTCTGAAGTCTGAAATGTAGGTTACTTCCATTAGGAAAGAATTTCTGAAAGGTATCCCACAAGACAACTATCCCACTATGACAGCTATTCCATTAGTCCACTCTATTTTCATTTTCCCAATACCTTGGGAAGGCATTGCGTGTGCAAGCATTTGGAGGGTCTCATGGAGTAGAACTTGATGCTAGAGTCTGGAAGGATAGACAAGCCTTCTGTCCCAGTAAGGGGGGATGTATAGGACCAGGAAAGAGAGTAAGAGTTGTTTGACTGTGGAAATGCTGCCTCAGAGTGTAGAGGAGTCTCCTTCTTTGGAGATTTTTAAAGAGAGACTGGATGGCCGTCTGTCAGGAATGCTTTGATTGTTTATCCTTGCATGTCAGGGAGTTGGACTGGGTCACCCTTATGGTCTCTTCTGGCTCTATGATTTTAGGTAAGCTAGAGAAATAAAGAGGTAGCATCCAACATCTGGAAGAGGGTGGCTGCAACAGCAGCAAATAGCCTTATAGAAGCTAACCAGACAGTTGAGCAGAGATAAAGCTCATAGGAGCTGCTGCCTTCATTTTACTGGCAAAATGCCCAGCAACCCACCTGGTGGCACAGGGGCCAGAGAGAACTCTAAGCTGCCAGATGGAGATACTGGGCAATGCAGCAGATCTAGGATTTCTCCTGGTGCCAGGCAAGTCTGCTGACAGCCAGCCTTACACCATCCCCAGTTTACAGGCTACAGCCAGAGGGACTTCTAGAAAGTTCTGGTGGGACTGCAGCTTAGAAACAACCATACAGGTTCCAGAACATATTTTCTTAATGTTGTTGTCATGTGCTTTCAAGTTGTTTCTGACTTATAAGGATCTTCCTATAGGGTTTTTATGTCAAGATTTCTTCACAGGCGGTTTGACATAGCGTTCTTCTGAGGTTTAGAGATTGTGACTTGACCAGTAGATTTCCATGGCTGAGGGGGGAATTCAAACCCTGGTCTTCCAGGTTACTGGTCTAGCACAGACCCCTACAACATGGTGGATCTCTTAATAGACCTCTCTTTTTTTACTAATAAAAAACCCCCACATATTTCCTGAGCTTGTACAAGTTATTCTTGGGGTTTATTGCGAGTTCCAGAATCCTCCAGCCTCCATAGCCAGTAGCAGTGAAGGCTGTTGGTTTCTAGGAATTTTAGTCCCTAAAGGTAGCTTTTCCTAGCTTTGCCTACCTAATCACAAAATCTGTGGTACACTTACACCTTTTGGGGCATAGAAGAGAATCATAGAACCAGTTTACCTAGATGTAGAGCACAGCTTGGGTCCAGATTATTTGAAGGACTGTGGGCCGATGCAGACAGCCAGGAATGGGTGGCTCTGTGCTGCCACTGGGAGTGGCGAATCGGGGAAGTGGCAACCACATGCTGTGGCCCTGATCCTCTTTTTGCCGCCCCCCAAAAAGTGGCAAAATGCCACCATTTGAGCCCTTTTGCGCCAAGAGAGTGCCTTGATACTGCATGCTTTGCAAACAGGTGCACGGCATCGGGGTGGAGTTGGGGCAGCTGGCATGTGGTTGCCCCACCCCAACTCCACTCCCAGGCCAGCCTACACTGCCAGTCTGCATTGGCCCTGTATTTTCTTTTATGAACCCTTTGGAGTTTTAAGCTCTTCTGGCCAAGCCCTTTCTCTCTGTCCCTCCACTATCCTGAGCCCTGTCCCTGGATATCCCCAGAAGAACAGCAGAGCTACAGGCAGTGCATTGCATTGTAAGGGTGCTGCAAGGATGTATTTGGTCTCCTTGATCACAATGGTTTAGAATATTTCTTTAGAAACTAAATAATAAAACTACCAAATCTTACAGAGGTGGAAGAGATAACCACAGAGAATATCCCCGGTGGAATTCATATTCGAAAACAGAACAATTTGATACCAATATCTGAACCCTGGGAACCAAATCCCATCATACTCTCTGTATATTTTGAAAATGTTTCACATGGGGGGATTCTAATAGTAGATGGAATCAACAAATTTAGGGTAGAGGGTCAGCTCTCCCAGGAATAAAGCTGAGTGTCTCATCCATCATTCCATATTTTCTTTGTGACTATTTTTTCACAGAAGCGGGGGTCGAAAATGCCACTCAGCATTTATAGAGCATCCATATCTGTCTCAAAGGTATTCATCCTGCAATCCCCAAAGGTGAGGCATTGCAATGTTCCAATTAAATATGCTGTCTGGGAGGGTAAGAAGGAAGCAGAGAGAGAGCAAAAAATTAATAAGTGCATGGGGAAAATGTAGAATGCACAATTGATTTTAGATCTTCTGCTAGGCACGCTACACATAATTGCCACCTGTAAATCTGTGCTGAAAAAGTGTAAGCCATCGAAGAGCTTGGAGGTTTTTGTTCACTGAGCACTGCGATCATTTCAAGGGAAACGCATTGGAAATGCAGACAGAGGCATGAGAAAATGAAACTAAAACCTCACAAAGTTTGAGGAAAGAATGCAAAGGACCTAGTGGCTTGATCAGGATGCACCTTTTGTTGGGAAAAATTAAATTAATGCCTATACATTTATGCTTTGCTGGAGCAGAGTATAAATACAAGGTGGGGGGTGAATATTAATAGAATAAGTATTAGTTAGAACAAGTGACAGTGTGCAGAATAGAAATACCAAGAGAGCTCATTCCCTTATCTCCAGTCAGTAACACAAATAGTAATATTCAGAAGACTAGTGGTAACTGGATTTGTTGGGTGCCTTGTATAACAAATGATGTTGATGCACCATCGGTGACAAAGTGTGTATATTTTTTCCCAGGAGAGCAACATAAGATCTCAAAGACTTACTAAAAAGCAAGTATGTCTTACGCTAGACCCAGTGAACATCATTCAATTGAGAACTGCCAACCCAAAAAGTATTTAGCCCAGTGGATAATGAGATTAGTCATAGATTCTTAGAGTTGGAAAGGACCACAAGAATCATCTTTCTTTCCTGCACTTCAGAAATAATGCAATTTGACACCACTTTAATTGCCATGGCTCAGTGCTATGGAATTCTGGGATTTGTAGTTTTGTGAGATATTTAGCCTTCTCTATCAAAAAAACTATGGTGATGCAACAAGCTAAAAATCCCAGAATTCCATAACATTGAGCCATGGCTGTTAAAGTGATGTCAAACTGCATTGTTTCTGCAGTGCAAATGCAACATGTGTCACACACACACACACACACACACACACACACACACACACACAGCAGGAGCAATATAAAGTGAGAGGACATGGGAGAGGACCTTCTCACTGAGGCACCCCAGTTCTGGAATGTCTTCTTCTTGAAAATCCAATTGTCACCAACTTTGATTGCATTCTGGCCCAAGCTAAAACATGGCATTTTATTAAATCCTTGGGGACCTATTCATTTCAAGTCCAGGAGTTTCTTGTTGTGTGGCTTCAAGTCATTTCTGACTTATGGCAACCCTAAGGAAAACCTATCATGGGATTTTCTTGGCAACCTTTCTTCAGAGGAGGTTTGCCATTGCCTTTTGTAGCCAAAAGTCTAGTATGGGAATTTTATTTAGCTCCAACTGAGAAGGGAACAACTACAAAGACCCTGCAAGACCATCTCCCACTTGTATACCAAGAGGCCGGTGGATGTAAGAATTGATGTAGAGACAGGATTCTCCAATTAAAGTATTGTTTTATTAAAGGGGAAATCACACAATAATTCACACTCATACACTCATTCATTCAAGGCTCAGGAAATCAAGGGTTAGCTTGGAAAAGATCTTGAGGCAAAACTATGAGTGATATTTACTACAGATGAGGCTTCCAATAGGGTGAAGTGGCATGAGACACAGCCATTCCAAGCATGTTGGTTTGAACAGAAGCACCGGTAACTAGACTAGAGATCACAGTGATGTAGCGTCTCCATGAACGCCAAACTAGCAACACTGAGGGGGAAAATTCAGGGGGTTTTAAGGGATAAAACTAGCTGCAGGACAACGGTTGTATGGGTGAGGTAATCTGGTCTGGCAATATTCAAGGTGAATGGGAAAAGGATTAAGTCAGGGGTAGGCAACCTTTCCCCTTTAAGGGCCGAGGGACTTCAGCTCCCAGAATCCCAGGAGCTATTGGCCAACATGGGACTATTGGCCAACATGGCTGAGGCTTCTGGGAGCTAAAGTCCCTCGGCCCTTAAAGGGGAAAGGTTGCCTACCCCTGGATTAAGTCATTAGCTGGCCTATCAGGTGAGACATCTAAGCAATTATCACCCATTCCTTCTCCCACACTATCTCCCTATCCTTGAGATCATTTCTGTCAGTCTTCCAAGTGACCTTAGTATGACCTGCCTGTCATCACCCAGGTGGCACTTGAGGTCAACTGCAGGGTACATCTGAGGTTATGTGAAATGCCACACACCAGGGGTAGGCAACCTTTCCCCTTTAAGGGCCGAGGGACTTCAGCTCCCAGAAGCCTCAGCCATGTTGGCCAATAGTCCCATGTTGGCCATTAGCTCCTGGGATTCTGGGAGTTGAAGTCCCTCGGCCCTTGAAGGGGAAAGGTTGCCTACCCCTGCCACACACACACCAAAATTAAGAAAAATGCACTTTGGCTAACACTTTCCCTGAGGCTGAGAGACTGTGACTTGCCGAAGGTCACCCAGTGGGTTTCATGACAGAACTGGGAATTGAACCCTAGTCTCCAGATACGCAGTCCAACACTCAAACCACTACGCCACACTGGCTCAAGTGTACATAATTTTAAATTGCTTAGTGGGTTTAACTGTTGTGTTTAAGGTGGTTTTAACCATTACTATGTTTAATCCTTAAAAAAAAAAAGCTTTTTCAAATTACAGTCGTCCCTCCCCATTTGCAGATTTGAAGTCTGTGGCCTTGCTCTTCACAGGAGAGACAAGCGGAGAGGGACAAAATGGCGGCATGCCATAAATGAACACACCATTATTTTCAATGGGACTCGAATATTTGCAAGTCACCATTTTCGTGGGGGGTCTGGAATAGATTCCCCATGAATTGGGAGGGGCTACTGTAATTATGCTTTTAGTCTGTTGATGTTTTAAATTGCTTATAATGCATGTCTTCCTGATATCCTTTGATAAAGGACAGGGTGATTGGGCTGACAGACCTCAGACTATCTGGGAACAACTTTGTTGTTCTGCTTTATTAGAAGCCCAAAGTAAAACCAGGTGCAAAAGCCATACCTTTAAAATTGGGTCTGTTTCACAGTGATAGCACTTTGATACCACTTTAACTGCCATGGCTCCATCTATAGAATCTTGGAATATGCAATTTTGCAAAGTATTCAGAATGCTCAGCCAGAGACTTCTAGTGCCTCACCAATCTACAAATCCTAGGATTCTATAGAATGTAACCATGACTGCTAAGGTGTATGAAAGTGCAAGGTCAAGAAATTTTAGAGAATTTGGAGTTATGAATTAGTTTTCAAATCTAGAAATGGATTGAGCTCACAGTCTTCCACACAGAAAGACCTATTCTCTGTTTCTTTCAGGGCACTTCTTTTCAACAGTATAATTTTAGGAAATGGGTGGGGAGAGACTTTTTTTTGTTGAGAAAGGGAGAAGGGAATGGCAGTGGGAAGGAGGATCAGATCCAGGAGTTCTCTCACTCTGGGGCCATGGCAATAGTAGTGGTGTCCCTAGGGTTGGTGTCACCCGGTGCAGTAACTTATGGTGTCACCTCTCCCCCCCCCCATTGACCTCTTCCCATTTCACACCATACAGAATCCTTAGTAATGCTTTTTTGCACTAATGTTACTGATGAATCGTAATTCCCATATATCACTGAATGTAATGCTAATAGTTGTGACACCAAACAGCTTACAAAAAAAGTCTTGGAAACCTTGGGTAATTTATACTGTTTCAGATTCAGATTAAGGCAATGGCAAACTCCATCTGAACAAATCTTGCCCTAAAAACCTCATGATCTTAGAGTCTCCATAAGCCAGAAATGACTTAAAGGCACTCAACAGCAAGAGATGCCATTTCAATATATCAAGGATATTTGCTGGGTTGGGGAGGGGGGAGATCAGAAAAATATTGCAACCTTCCTGCGATGGATTGGCTGTGTTCCCCCATGTTCTTTTCTTCAGCAGCTTTGAATTTCAGTCTGTTTCAATTTCAGCGTTTTAACTTTGGGAGATATAAGCAGAACACAATAGACTATTGTGTGTTAGCATCTCAGGTCCATGCAATCTGACCTTGACATACTTGGGGTGATGTATTCAGAGAGAATAGCAATTTAATTCAGCAGAATAAGTGCATCTTCCCATAGAACCACAAGAGATGAAATAGAGGAGGTGGGAAACCATGGTCAGTTGCTATGGTTATATGACCCTGCAATGACAGCAGGCCTTCTTCTCAGAATAAAGCAATTTTCTGTTTGCCTTTTATGAAACCATGTTTGCCTACTTTCCTTTTTTACACCAAGCACCAATCCTAAAGAGTAAAGATAAACAACTGAGCATGAAAGTTAGAATTATACAAGCCATTATATTTCTCATTACTATGTACTGATGCAAGAGCTGGACAGGGAAGAAATCAGATAGGAAGAAAGGTCGTAGAACAGATCAAGATGGAAATCTCCCTAGAAGCTAAGATGATGAAACTGAAGCTGTCGTATTTTGGCCACATCATGAGAAGGCATGAGTCATGGAAAAGACAATAATGCTAGAAAAAGTGGAGGGATGTAGACAGAGAGGAAGACTGCTTGCTAGATGGATGGACTCTCTTTTCCTCCCATCTGCTCATTAACCATAAAAAAAATGTGAGCCAAATCTCATGCAATACCTCTTGACTTTTTGTTGTTGTTAACTGCCTTCGAGTCAACATAGACTCATGGTGACCCTATGAATGAGATATCTCCAAGACCACCTATTCTTTACCACTCTGCTCAGGTCCTACATGCTCAGGCCCATGGCCTCCCTGATTTAATCTAGCCATTTGGCATGTGGTCTTCCTCTCTTTCTATTGCTTTTCACTTTTCCTAGTATCATTCTCTTTTCTAGTGAGTCATGCTTTCCCTTGATATGGCGAAAATACAACAGCCTCAATTTAGCCATTCTGGCTTCCATGGTGAGTTTGGGCTTCATCTGTTAATGCATGCACATAATATATTATAAGCAAGCAAACTATAACCAGCAAAACACCCTGGCTTCATAGCAGGCAAGCTGAAAGACTAGTTCCTGCCACAGGCTCTCCTAGCTTGTGTATTATTCCTCATTAAGAATTTTTGCCATCTTGACCACACTCTGATGTTGCTTGGCCACATGTGTCTAATAAGTTTTCATCTGTGGAATGTCAGAGGGTAGGCTATCATAGAAGTTTCCTTAGATGGCAGCTCACTTCTTAAATGGGTTGCAGGGCACTCAAAAGCAGCAGCAGATTTCCAACAACTATTGGGGGTTGCAGACTGTCAAAAATAGTGTGAATTCAGTCCACTTTTAGGGTTAGGGTTAGTGCTAGGGAATCATGGGAATTGTTATTTTTCTGAGACATTGAACCTTCTTTGTCAGAGAACTCTAGTGCCACAATAAAATTCAGTTCAAATGATTCCCTAACCTTAACCCTAACCCTAAAAGTGGACTGAATTCACACTATTTTTGACAGTCTGCAACCCCCCTAACTTCCTTCCTTCCTTCCTTCCTTCCTTCCTTCCTTCTGCATTTTATGGCAGTCCAGAGGGTTCCCAGGGGAGAAAACTGACTTTCAGAGAGCCTTTTACACTGCATAATTATAGTACTATGATTCTACTAACTGCCATGGCAACATCTTATGGTCTCCTGGGATTTGCAGTTTAAGGAGGGATGCATCAAACTCTCAACCTAAAGGCTCAGGTACAAGGGCTCTCAATCTTTGGTTCTCCAGATGTTTTGCACTTCAGCGTCCAGAATCTCTCAACATTGGCCATTCTGGCTAATGTTTTTGGGAAGGAACATCCAAAGCACCTGGAAAACCAAAAATTATGAAGCATGCTGCTCATGAAACTTCAAGATCCAGATCCCTCACCAAATTACAAGCTCCAGTATTCCATAAAGTGCAGCCATGCCCATTATAGTGGAATAGTGAATGCCATACACCTGCATAAATCATGCTACACATGCAAGGTGAATCATTCACCCTAGTGCATAGTACTGGCAGCAGGGAAGCAGAGGTGAACATACAGCAATGTTGTGAATTGTAGGTGGACATGACAGATTGTGGTTGCACAGTGCACAAGGGCACCCAAGTAACTGATATGTGTTCTACAATGTTGCTATTCAGCAACAGGGTGGAGTAGTGCTGACCTAGCGTATCTCTGCATGTAGATATTTCTTTATACTAGGTTGAGGGGATGCTGGACTGCAGCCATAGTGCTATTAGTGTGTAGTGTAAAAGGGTCTTAGATCCATCACAGTTGTGCATATCTGCTACAAAACAGAAACAACTTTTATAAAAACAGGGGAAAGTAATCTGAAACCCAATTTGGAAATCCTTTGCCATGCACTTGAAAATGAAGACTGAGCAGGAAGGAGGTGAGTGCACTTTTTGTGAATTTCAAAAAAAGATATTCTTTGGCTGAGAACTATAAGAAGTGCAAATTAGTCTCCACTCTTGTCACTGAGTATAGGAGTCCACTTTTATATTGCTGTACGCCTGCAGATTGACTATTTTTAGTTCCAAGGGGAAAGGCTGCCAATTTGCTCCCCCTCTTTCTCTTTTTTCCCTCTTTCTCTGTCCTTACAATCAATATTAGCAAGCTATTCAAGATGATCAACAAAGCAATCCATTACTAAACCAGCCTCCTGGCAAGAATATCTGTTACATTTATTATTACACTAACGCTGCTCGTAATTAACTATTTTAACCCAGACTTGCAAATTCTCATTTGTACAGCCTCTCTGCTTTGTAAGTAGTAATGGGTCCGCTCTTGCTTTATTTATTTTATTCCCTTTATTTGCTGAAAGGCAATTGACTGAGTCAGGAAGCAATGACAGTTTTGATGTCAGAGTCAACCTGAACCAAAAGCTAAATATGGAGAAAAGTTGTCTAGCAGTCAATACCAATAAGAAGTTCCTTTTCCTGTATGTTAAAATTTAAGCATATTAGGATGTTTTAAGTGAGGCATGGGCAAAAGGATCGCATAGAATCACAGTTTGTCTGCACTGTAGACATAATGCAGTTTGATACCACTTTGACTACCATTGCTCCATCTTACAGAATCCTGGGATTTGGAGCTTTGTGAAGTACCAGCAGTACTTGGCAGAGAAGGCTAAAGAACTTGTAAAACTACAGATCCCAGGATTTCATAGCACTTAAAGTGGTGTCAAACTGTATTATTTCTATGACGTAGATGCACCCTTAGAGTTGAAAGGGGCTGCAAAGGCCACCTAGCCC
>CM034706.1:6479060-6489845 GCA_020142125.1 Phrynosoma platyrhinos
TTATACTTCGCTTGCTGGCCAGCGTTTGATAAGGTCCTATGATTCTATGAGTCTATGATTCTATACTCCAGAGTTGGAGAGATTCTGCTGCACACTACTAACACCTTTGTGACTAGGAAGTCAAGTAGCACAAAGGGAGGGAACAAGCTTGTTTTCTGCTGCTCCAGAGACTAGGACCCGAAACAATGGATTCAAACTAGAGGAAAAGAGATTCCACCTCAACGTTAGGAGGAACTTCCTGACAGTAAGGGCGGTTCGACAGTGGAACACGCTCCCTCGGAGAGTAGTGGAGTCTCCTTCCTTGGAGGTCTTTAAGCAGAGGCTGGATGGCCATCTGTCAGGGATGCTTTGATTGGGAGTTCCTGCATAGCAGGGGGTTGGACTGGATGGCCCTTGTGGTCTCTTCCAACTCTATGATTCTATGATTCTATGATTCTAAAGGGGGAAACTCATTCTTCTCTCTGAGCAATGAATGGAAACAGCCACAAGATTTGCACATATCAAGTGTATCTTCCTATCTGGAAAGGTGTGCTGTGCAAAGAGAAAACCATTATTATTCCCAATAACTGATTGGAAATAACCATGGCATTCCATCATATTCTCCCAGATGGAAAGATAAGAAGGCCAAAGGGCTTCATATGTTCTCTCTCAGCAGAGAGATGATGGAAATGAGTGTCAGAGTAAGAGCATGGGACTGGGGTAGAAACTCATACCTTGAAGTCATCTGGTCCACTGGAACACCATCTTGTCCTGTGGGACCAAAATGGCTTCTTGCCCATGCTAAAGCTACTTAAGATAAGGACTATAAGGAAGTCAGTGAAGGAAATTCATAGCTCTGCAGCGAAAACAGTGATACAGGACTCTAGGCAGAGGAAAGGCATGCTGCTGTCAGCTACATGCTTGTTATTAGAGATGTTCTTTACATGCTTAAGTGAATTTAGTGAAGAGAATGGGCTCTTTTCACATTATCCTGTTTCTGTTTTGTGACTTGCACCTTAAATGACTAATGAAGACATACAGAGCAGTGCCTCTGACAATTAACTCCAGATCTATCCTACTCTGCCCCTCCACTGTTGTGAAGAGCTCATTCTAGGCACATGAAAAACAAGATGAGATCCCACATTGTGCTTGTGTAGAGTAAATCAACACTTAAAGTAGTTAAGTGGTGGTTGTATTACACCACCTTTTGGGTGAATACCAACATTTTGCAGGCAATAAAACACTGATGAATAATTACATATCATCCAGGTTGCACCTTATGTGACTGTGAACCAAATACAGATATTCTTCCATGGCCAAAGAAAGTACAATTGCACATGTAAGGGAACTTATGTGTGCATAAAACATAAGCAGGATGCCAACTCATATCACAGTTACTTCTCCCACCCCACATGTTCAAGATGGTGACAACTGTAAGCTTGACATTCATCTAAGTTTTGTCTTCTTTGGAAGGATTTTAGAGACATTAGCTGGCATCCTATTAGTGTCATACAGAGGGATTAAATTGTGCCATATATGCAAAATGACTGTTATTTTGGACAATGCCTGATGGCCATATCCAGCTAATGCCAGTGTAAACAGAACTGTGCATGTAGGATGGTTGTGAATGTGGTAGCCAGTGATGTATTCAAATTTTTAAATCCAAGTCTCAAGTACCTACCTTCAAGCCTCAAGTTACATCTCAGGTCCTTGCAAGATACTTTCAAGTCAAGTCTCAAGTCTGGGAGTCAACTTTAGAAAAGTTAGGCAAAGGACTGAACATCCTGTCTGACTATTGGGTGAGCTGAGTTGGAAATCCAGGAGGAAGCTGGTGAATAGTTAGCAAAGCAAAAGAAAGAGTGAGGAGATGTTGGTGAGGTTGCAGGCTAGCTACAGAGACTCTAACTTGAACAGCATAAGCACACCATGTCAGGAGAAGGGAAGGGAAGAGAAGACTGTCATGAACCATGTGGTGTGTGTGTGTGTGTCCAATGAAGGTGGAGGAAGGAAAGGAGGAGCTCCAGGTTGTTGAAGTAGATCAGCAGCATGTAAGGGACTGGGGGGTTGCAAAAGTGTGCAATTATTTCATTTGGGTTGAAGAAGCTTCCCACACTCTGGGGAGGGGGTGAGTCTTGCCTGCTGCTTAGAAAAGTTTTAAGGAATCCTTCTGCCCAAGCCTGTTGCTAAACTCATTTATACTATGTTCCCCTCAAAGAAAAGCTTCCTAAACTCTTGGAGGCAAGTCTTCCCTTCTGCTAGGTTGTTGTTGATTTTTTTTTAGAAGCCTCTTCTGAGGCAAGCAAGCCAGTAGCTAAAAATTTAAAAGTCTTGAGCCAAGTTCAGAGTCAGTGCTTCATGTAGGGCAGAGTCCAAAGTAATTAAAATAACATGATGTGAGTCCAAGACAAATGACACAACTCTGCATCACTGGTGGTAGCATATTAAAATACATAGAATATGTGTGCATGTGTGTTGCTTCTGCACTGCACTTTTCAGTTGTACAATGGGTCAACAGCCTTGTACATTGATCACAGATTCACATAAGTTGCACCACATTAGTATTCCATTTAGGAGTTGCTCCACTAATTGATAGTTTTTCTCTACTGGAACATTGTAGTTTCTTAGCCTACATTTTAAAATGTATTTTAAAATTAATTTACAAATATGCAAATTGAAATGGAGGCTAAGAAACTACAATGCTCCAATCTTCACTTTTTCTATCAATAAATAAGAATAAATAATTTAAAATATGTTTTCCCTACTTGCTGAGATTATGACAGTTGCTACAGGGCTTTTTTTTTTTTTTTTTTTTTTTTTTTTTTTGTGAGGGGGTGATGATACACAGCATTTTTTCCCCAAAAGATTCACTTGCACACAAAACTACCATTTTTGCACAAAAATATTATTTGTATGCAGAAAACCCTAACCCCACTGCTTCCTATAGCATTTTTCCCTTTTTGCACACACAGTACAGAAATTCATTTATTTATTTTTCCTCTGCAGCTCTACTTCAGTGGGTATTTTGTTGTGGTCTATATGTGCTGTGATTTTCCTTTGCAATAACAAGCCCATGTTTCTTGCATTCTGTTAATTGCTCACCTGGAAAAAAAAATTTGAAGGGGGACAAGGAACTGAGCACTTGAGAGTACATCCGTTTCCTTATTATTAACATAAAATAGAAGCTGGAATTGAGACCATCACTAATTAAAGTGCAATCCCAATGCAGTACCTATCACAGCTTGCCCAAGGATAAGATCTGTCACTGAAGAAAAATGTCGCTTTTCTTCTTGTTGGACCTTTTCAGACCTTTCATTGAGAGAGGGAAAAATAACCCGATGTGTATCAAGACAACAAAATGAACCAACAGATGGGTTTCCAAGAGGTGATGACATTCCATCTACTGCAAAGGTCAAAGGAGACAGTGGAAGCATGCTTGAGTGATGGTTATAGTTTCTCCCAGCAAGGATATTGAAAGATGGCTTGCATCTTTACTGCACTTTTATTCACCCTGATCCACTACAAATTTCTTTGGACCATATTTCAGAAGATAACACCCACTTTAATTCCATCACTTTAAATTCTTGATTCTGATGGAGACTCGGTTGAGACAAACAGCAGATCAAATGGTACAACTTGTCTTCGGACTGCACATAAGGCATCACATGGTGGCAAGAGGCTATCATGGCAGTGGGATTTGACTCTGCCCCAGCTTTTAGGAAGCTTTAAAGGTCTCTAAGGTGCTGAACATATTTTTGTTCAGCACCTTAGATAACTCCTTTAAAACCAAAAACTGGAATAAATTTGCCATCCCACTGACATGGAAGCCATCAACAGCCACTGCGTTCAAGGGCTCTTCCATTAAAAAAAAATTCCCATACATATGCTCAAGATGCATAACAAGCTTTTATTAGGAACACTAAAGTGTTACAAAAGAATCAAAAGCTTCCAAGTTGTCCAGAACTCTTCATTGGGCATGATGGTACAAAAATTATGGGCTAAGAGAAGAAAGAAAAAAGTCCCAAAATCTGGACTAGTTGATTGGCTATTGTGTCTCTTTCTGCAACTTCAAAAATGGTTACTACAGGCTTACTGAAGTGAAAAGATATTCAAGTATCAGCTTTCAGCTTGCTGACATGCACAGTTACTGGCTTCTCCTGACATGTCAGAAGCCCTGGGCATAATTCTGCCATGATTGGTGCAATTTATTGGGAAGGATGTATGTATCGAATATGAGAGTGTGTTGAATACTGAAATATATGCATGAATCAATTTCTGGAGGGCACACCTCACCCCTTTGAGGTCTGAAGGGACCATTGTAACTTAGAAGTATTGCAGACCCCAACAAAGTTGAGCCCAAAGCAGAGTCAGTGGTTCAAGAAGTTTTCCCATTCAAACTGTTCCAATGAGAAGGAAAAATGGGAGGTGTCTCAAGAAACTGGGTTAGATGACAAAAGAATTTTCAACTGAATGAAGTTTTAAATGGGAAATGTATAAGAAATGGAAAGGGGGCAAAATCACTACAGAGGAATTCAAACAAATAGCTAGCACATGTAGGGGTAAAGTCAGGAAAGCCAAAGCACAGAATGAGCTCAGCCTTGCTAAAGGGCTTAAGAACAATAAAAAGGACTTTTTTGGGTATGTCCATAGCAAAAGAAAGAAGAAGGAAATGGTAGAGCCACTGCACAGAGAAGAGGGAGAAATTTTAATAGGGGACAGAGAAAAGGCAGAACCACTCAACAACTGCTTTGGCTCAGTCTTCTCACAAAAGGAAAAGGTGTTTAACCTGAGGAAAATGGAGCAGAGGACACAACAGAGGAAATGCAGCACAGAATAAGGAAAGAGGAGGTACAGGAATACCTGGTTAATCTAAATGAATTTAAGTCTCCAGGACCAGATGAACTACATCCAAGGATATTAAAAGAACTGGCAAATGTAATCTCAGAGCCACTGGTAATGATCTTTGAGAACTCCTGGAGAAAAGGAGAAGACCCAGCAGACTGGAAGAGGGCAAATATTGTCCCCATCCTCAAAAAGGGGGGAAAAGGGGATCCCAACAACTATCATCCACTTAGTCTGACATCAATACCAGGAAAGATTCTAGAGCAGTTCATTAAACAAAGAGTCTGTGAACATTTAGAAGGGAATGCCATAATCACTCAAAATCAACATGGGTTTCTCAAAAACAAGTCATGCCAGACTAATCTGATCTCTTTTTTTCATAAAAATTACCAGCTTGCTAGATGAAGGGAATGTGGTAGACATAGCATATCTTGATTTTAGTAAGGCTTTTGACAATATCCCCCATGATATGAGCATGTGGATGCCCTAGAATCAAAAGATGGGCTATGGCATAAAGGGACTAGGGTCTATGGCCTGGAGGAACTGTGGCTTAAAGTTCTACAGCTGTACCATGACACCAAAGCAGCTGGACATAGTTCAGAAACCTGGCACCTAGTTCAGAAACAGTACTGGTGGAATTGAATAAAGTGAGATGTGGAAACTTATGTCAAAGGGAAACTTATGTCAAAGGGTGTTTGCACCTGCACCAAGCCAGTGGGAGGAAAGCCCCAGGGAGTGCTGCAACCACTATCCACACCGGATGCCCCCTGGAGGCACATAGCAATGGACTTTATACCAGATTTGCCTGATAGTAGGAGGTGAAACACCATATGTGTGGTAAAGGACTTGTTTTCAAAATAAGCGCACTTTGTGGGGTGCAAAGGCTTGCCAATGATGGCCAAGTTAGCCAATTTGTTCATTAGACATATGTACAAATTACATGGGCTGCCCAAGAAAATTGTGAGTGATAGAGGCAGCCAGTTCACTCCACAGTTTTGGAAGGTGCTGCGTGAAAAGTTGGAAATTGAACAAGTGATGAGCACCTCTCATCACCCACAAATGGATGTACAGTCAGAGAGAATGAAAGCCAATCTGGATCAGTATTTGCAATGTTATGGTAATTATTTGCAGGATAATTGGTTCAACTTGTTAATAATAATATAATTTAAAAAATTATTTATATTTCCCACCACTCCCTTCAGATCGAGGCGGGATAACAGCATTAAAACCGCAATATGCCAATAACATCAATAAAATAAATATAATAACAGCAAAATCAATAAAAAGCCCATTCAACATCAACTTCCAAGCCAGTTAGTTCATACATATATGACAATTAAGTCCCATTAGGGAGATCAGGTGGATAGGCCTGCCAGAAGAGCTCCATCTTAAGTGCCTTCTTGAAGGATTCTAGAGTAGTGATAAGACGGATCTCCTCCAGCAGGCTGTTCCACAGCTTAGGAGCCATGGCTGTAAACAATTTTTGGGAAGTCGTATTAAGCTTAGACCTGTGATGTTCTAATAGGTTCTTCCCAGTTGTTCTGAGAGTGCGGGGCAGATTGTGTGGGGAGAGGCGTTCCTTCAAGTAACTCGGGCCCAAGCCATATATGGCTTTAAGAGTAATGACCAACACTTTGTACTGCACCTGGAAACTAATCAGCAGCCAATGTAGAGCTTTCAACACAGGAGTTATATGGTCAGACCCAGGTATTCCAGTGACCAATCTGGCTGCTGCGTTTTGAACAAGTTGAAGTTTCCGAACTTGGTACAAAGGTAGCTCCATGTAGAGCACATTACAGAAATCCAAATGGGAGATTACCAGGACAAGTACTACTGCTTCAAGGTCCTTCCGGTCCAGGTAGGGATGCAGTTGGCGGATCAACCAAAGTTGGTACCATGCACTCCTGCCCATTGCATCCACTTGAAATAACAACTGTAGGGATGAATCCAGGAGTACTCCCAAATTGCGCACTTTGTCCTTTAGGTGTGACCCTGTCCAGGACTGGATGGTAAATCTCCCTCCCCGGACCAAGGGTACCTAGCGCAAGTACCTCCATTTTCTCTGGATTCAGCTTCAGTTTGTTTTCCCTCATCCAACCCATTACTGACCAAAGGCAGGCATCCAAAGAAGCGATGCCATCCTTAGTCACCACAGTAGACAGAGACATAGAGAGATGGAGTTGGGTGTCATCAGCATATTGATAACACTGCACCCCATATCTCTGGATGATCTCTCCCAGCAGCTTCATGTAAATGTTGAACAGCATGGGGGACAGAATAGTGCCCTGCAGGACACCAGATGCCAACTCTCTCTTGGAAGAGCAACTGTCCCCCAGCCTCACCATCTGGAATCTGCCTGAGAGGTAGGACTGGAACCACTGGAGTGCAGTGCCCCCAATACCTAACTCCCTCAGGTATTCCAGAAAGATACCATGGTCTCTGGTATCGAATGCCACTGTCACATTTCCCGTCAATGCCCAGACAGCGATTATCGACTAAGGCGACCGTGGCAGTCTCAACTCCATATCCCGTCCTGAAGCCAGTTTGAAATGGGTCCAGGTAATTGGTTTCTTCGAAGACAGCCTGGAGTTGGAAGGCAACTGCCCTCTCGATCACTTTATCCAAGAATGGTAAAAGAGAGACTGCCCTATAGTTGTTTTTCACCAGGGGGTCAAGGGAGGGTTTTTTCAAAAGTGGTTTAACCACCACTGATTTTAAATCTGATGAGAAATTACCCTCCCTGAAAGATGCATTAATTATTCATTGCAGTAATATTTTCACTGCATTCCCTCCCTGGACAGTCAGCCATGATGGGCAAGGATCGAGAGGGCAAGTTGTCCTCCTTACACATCCAAGAAGCTTGTCCACTTTATTGGTATTGCCAAACTCAAAATGATCCAGTTTAACACAGACTGTGGAGTCTCTGGATATCTCTCTTATTGGTTCTGTTATAATACCCGTGTCCAGATCGACCCTTTTCTGAGAGATTTTATCTACAAAGAAATCATTAAAAGTGTCACAGCAGGCTTATTTGGTTCCAATAGTGGGTTCAGGGTGGGAGCCAATTGAGTCAATTCTTTAACCACCCTGAACAGCTCTGCTGGACGAGACTTTGCAGATTCAATGCATGCAGCATAGAAAGAATTCTTTGCTGCATAGGGGTCCTCAAACTATGGTCCATGGGCTGGATCCGACCCGCCAAGACCATTTATCTGGCCTGTGGGCCACCTAGTGTTTTTTTGCCACTGTGGTCCACCTGGTGTTTTGTGTGTGTGTGTGTGTGTGTGTGTGTGTGTTTGTCACCATTTTCCTGTCCTTGTGCCATTTTCCCTCTTCTCCCCTTCTCCCTGCCTCTCCCCTTCTCCCTCACGTGCCACCCAACCAAGCGGCCAATCACAGCAAGAGGCAGCTCCCTCCCCAAGTGTGCGCACTGGGCATTGTGGGCGGGGGTTGCCGGTTGGTTGGCTCGCTCGTTTTGCAGCAGGAGCCGTTAGGGAGCCCAACAGAAAGGAGCACACACAGGGACAATGACACCGACGCCTTAGACTTGAGCCTCCGCCAGCGGTGCCCACCTGCAGCCTCCATCCAGAGGGGACTCATCAGCCATGAGCCTGCACAGAGCTGCTCCCACTGCTTGCCTCTCCAGGGGCAGCAGCAGAGGAGGTGGCAATACCACCACCAGCAGCGGCAGCAGCTCGTGGGGCGACACCTTCAGTGCCTCTTCTTCCTCTTTTCCTCTTCCTCTTCCTCTGTGGGTGAGTCTCCCATGGCTGTGGCTGCCAGAGGTGCCAGGCGCCCAGCCTTCCCAAATGTTTCCCCAAAATGTGTTCAGAAGGTATTTGCCTTTGCCATCTTCTGAGACTGAGAGGATGTGACTTGCTCAAGGTCAGGCATTGGGTTTCCCTGGTTGAGCAGGGATTCAGGTTAGCATATGATGTTGTATGTATGTTGTCTGCTGTGTAAGCCCCAGTTCAAACTGTTGTGATCTCTAAGCTGTGCAAGTTCAGCCATATGCTTTTTTAAAGTAGTGTGAACTGGAAAGGTGGTGGAGGAACCGGCTCAATCTGAGGATTGGCAAGGCTGCATTGATGAACACTGATCAGACTGCATTGATGGGCAGTGCAGTCTGTATGTCTCTGTGTGAGCAATTTTATTGCTGGTATATTGTTTTTGTAGCACTGTATATATATATATATATATATATATATATATATATATGTATTTTACTAACCCATTTTCTATTGACATTGAAAATGTGGATTCAATTTATCAAATGGAACTGGCTGACCTGCAAAATTGTGACTCTCTGAAAGATGCATTCAAGTCAAGCAGCCTTCTTAATTTCTATGCATCTCTCTCCTCTGAGACATATCCTAATCTCAGGAACCATGCACTCAAAATGGCAACCATCTTTGGCAGCACTTATGTCTGTGAACAGACTTTTTCCAGAATGAAACATCTGAAATCTCCAACCAGATCTAGATTAACTGATGCACAATCGCATCACTTGTTACGATTAGCAGTGACAAATATGGAACCGGACATTGACCATCTCATTAGCCAGAAGCAGGCCCATAGTTCCCATTGAAACACCGGTAAGTTTGTTGATTTAAATTTACTTGTTCTTCATTTTAAATATTGTATTTGTTTCCATTTTGGTTTTTTACTTCAAAATATGATATGTGCGGTGTACATAGGAATTTCTTCATTGTTTGTTTGTTTGTTTTACTACAGCCCTCAAATGGTTTGAGGAAGAGTGAACTGGCCCCCTGTTCAAAAAGTTTGAGGACCCCTGATCTATTGCCACTCGATAGGAATTCAACATGATCCTATGACGTGTCTTGTCAGATAAACGTCAATGTTTCTACCAGCAGTGCTCCAGTAATTGTACAGTCCGCTTCATTTGGCGAAGATGTTCCGTATACCAAGGTTTTTTATTTGAAGAGGGTTGAAAAGGATGCTCAGGAGTGATAATGTCAATAGCCCTGGTGAGATCGTTATTCCAAGTGTCAACCAAGGCTTTGACAGAGTCGCTGTCGTTCCCAACCATAAAGCCCTCTAAGGCTTCCTGGAACCTTTTGGGTTCCATAAGCCTTTGGGCAGACCATTCTAATAGGTCCTCCACCCCTGAGAGGAATATAGGGACTAGCCTTCAATCCCACTTTGACCAGGAAGTGGTCCGTCCATTACAGGGCAGAAGTCTTTGTTACCTCAGCCCACGGATGTTCCTGATCCATACTAAAGACCACATTGAGTGTATTACCTGCACAATGTGTAGGGTCTGAGACTAATTGGGACAGGTCCATGGCTGTCATGGAGGTCATGAACTCCTGAGCTGCACCTTTCAGATCTAATGAGCCGAACTCGAAAGGGATGTTGAGGTCCCCCAGAACAAGAAGTCTGGGGGACTCCAACACCAGTTCTGAGATCAACTGTGTCAGCTCGGCTAGGGAGTCTGTTAAGCAATGGGGTGGACGGTAAACCAACAGAATCCCCAGACTGTCCCTAGCCTTCAGGATCAAGTAAATACACTTGATGTGATTCATTTTCCAGATAGGTCTCCTGGTCAAAGTGATGGTGATTTTATGGACCAAGGCAACTCCCCCCCCCCGCCCACTTTCCCTAACCATGTTGCACCAAGCTGAGGTGGCTTTCAATGGGGCTATTAACCAAAACACAGGTCGCTCCTCATTTGATCCTGTCTATGGTTATGAACCAAAGACCCTGCCCTCACTAATGGCAGAACCAATGGATCCTGTCCCACTCTCACAATGGATTACAAAAATTAGGGATGCTTGGCTCAGATTGTGACTGCCTTAGATGATGTAAAGAGGGACTATAAAAGATTCACAGATTGCAAAAATGACATGAAACTGGACTTAGGGCCTGAACAGACTGTCAGAAATAATCCAATTTGAGACCAAATACTGCAGCTTGCCCCTGTGGATTCTCGAGTCCAATAGCTTG
>CM034706.1:6501397-6514907 GCA_020142125.1 Phrynosoma platyrhinos
TCACAGGGGTCCTTCACCCCTAACCCCAGCAAATGTGGAGGAACCACTCTAGTGCCAGATGGACTTATTTTTTGCTTGCTGACTATCACCATTAGGCAAGTCAAATTTGAGAGAGGGATTAGATTCCCTGTCCTCCCTGGACTCCATATCTACTCCACCATTTGCTACATTTGTAGAACAGAGGCCTTTGTATTAGGGAATATTGAGGCCATTAGTAAAATCAACTGATCTCTGCATTCATTTAGTGTATCCTTTATCTCAAAAAGATCCTCTATGCATCTTGTGAACAGGCTTTTATTCACCTCAAGCTGTGTGTAAAAAAAAGATTTATCACCTCTTGGGAATCAGTGGCATTGGAGTTGACTTCTTTACAGCTACAGTTAGAAGGCTGGCAAGAACCAAGGGAATGGGATTGTAGTAGGGACAGAGTAGAATTATCCTTCAGGATTCCCTCTTGACCAGCCAGATGAATACTCCTAGGGCTCCACTATATATGTAGTTGATTAGTAATATGAGTCTGTCCAGAGTTCATTGTTGAGCAGTTAGCTTGCTCTAGCTCCATGGCCACTCACCAGCTCCTGTATAATTCCTACTCACTAGATGGTTTCATTAGGCACTGAGGACCCAGGGACCAATCTAAGGGATTTCCATTACATATAGATAGGAGTGTTTCTGAGAATTCCACAACAGAGGGATCCTTTGGTTTGGATCTAAACAAGTCTGCAATTTTTCATTGGTTTTGTTTTTTTCTAACAGACACAATATCCTCATCCAAAGGGGTTAGACTTTGCTTGCATCCCTTTCTGGTAAGCACTATCATAACAAAGTTTAAAAGATTCCAAGGACTGACATGGAAACAATTCTCTTATCTTTCAGGTCAGAGTAAAATATGTATTAACTTGAATAAAATCCATTTTTGACACTTTAAATACATGACTCTCATTCAGCTATTCCACTTAGCAATTGAACAGCTGACACTTTCATTCATAGTTATTGGAACTGATCATGGTTTCTTCCATGAAAGCAAATCTGATGTGGGAGAGGAAAAAAGAGAGGTAGCATAAAACACTGTATTACACTTCCAAAGTCCAAGGTCAGTAGATTTAAATGTTTTCTGGAAATAAATTAGCAGTGGTGAAGATAATTTCAGCAGTATTAAATGTTTTAACACCAGAAGGCTCAGAGTACTGCAAAGCTGAATGAAAAGCCATCTATCTGCAAGTCACCATTTTACCTCCGCTTGGAAAAGAATATCAATAATCAAAACAACAGCAAAACACTTCTTATGACAGGATCTGCCAGAATCCTGATAATGGCATTCCAACTTCACAGTTCTTTAAAGAGAGCATCACTTAGGAGTGCTTTATTTCCTGAATTGCAGGGAATTGGTCTAGACAGTTGGATTAGATGGCATTTATGGTCCCTTCCAACTTTAAAATTCTACGATTCTGTTATTCAGTCCTCCCTGGACTTTGACACATTTCCAGACCTTCCCTGTGCCACCACTGAAGCATAGCTGAATTATTCCAAACACAATGGACGTTATCACACCAGGGGTCTCAAAAGCGGCAAGAAAAGCTGCCTGGAATCAATCCAGCACCATTCCAGAATGGACCCCTGAAAGCAGCTACATACCAGAATGGTGCAGGATTGATTCTGGTCGTGGCAGCCGTAATTCCTGAAGATGCCCGGAAATCAAAAGAGCTGCAATGATGCAGGGATGATGCAGCGATGACGCAAATATGGGCGGGGTTTGCCGCGACGTCGTCGAACACAGGATCCAAGGATCCAGAATGATGCAGGGATGATGCAGCGATGATGCAGGTATGGGGCTGCTTTAGACCCCGTGTGATAACGTCCAATGAGGAACACAATGCAGACTGTTACTACCTGGCTCTTATGAGCCACCATCTTTACAATTCTTTATCAGAGAAGGAGCAAGACCTGTTAAACAAGACTTCCTAACATATGTGGCACATAGTAGTACATCTTTGGACTAGATGAAAATTTTGTAAGCCAAAATACTGCATGGCATATTTGAACCAATCATTCTAAGATACAAAAGTTCACATTTTTGAGCCACAGAACACTAAGGGCCTTTGCAGACTGCCAGAAATAGTGCACATTAAATTGAGGCACTGCCCTGGCTCAGTGCTAGGGAGTCATGGGAATTGTATTTTTTTCTGAGACATTGAGTCTTCTCTGTCAGAGAGCTCTGATGCCACAATAAATTACAGTTCCCATGATTCCCTAGCACTGAGCCAGGGCAGTGCCTCAATTTAATGTGCACTATTTCTGGCAGTCTGCAAAGGCCCTAAATGTGATGCTGTCCTTAGATCAAAGATGGGCAAAATGTAGCATATGGAACTGGGCTGTTTTTGTGGCCCCTCAGCTCCTCCAGACTCTCCTTTATCTGGCAAAAATGAGGGCTGAATAGCCTCTCTTGCAGGGGTAGGCAACCTTTCCCCTTTAAGGGCCAAGGGACTTCAGCTCCCAGAAGCCTCAGCCATGTTGGCCAATAGTCCCATGTTGGCCAATAGTTCCTGGGATTCTGGGAGCTGAAGTCCCTTGGCCCTTAAAGGGGAAAGGTTGCCTACCCCTGCTCTCTTGCAAGCCTCCAGGAGCAACAATTCACCATTTAAATAGGCTGCAGGGCCCTCTGTCCAGCCACCCATGCAATAACAAAAATCCCATGCAATAACAAAAATTACAGTTTTGACCTTAAAACCACTTCCACTTTTATTATTTTTTGGAAAATATTTGACGTCCAGAAAGTCCTAAAAGCAGAAAATTGCTCCACATACCTAGAATCATAGAATCATGGAGCTGGAAGAGACCTCAAGGGCCATCTAGTCTAACCCCTGCCAGACAGGAACACACAACCAAAACATCCCCAACAGAAGGCCATCCAGCCGCTGTTTTAAAATCTCCAAAGAAGAAAACTCCACTACTCTCCAAGGGAGTGTGTCTCACTGTCAAACAGCTCTTACTGTCAAGAAGTTCTTCCTAACGCTGAGGTCGAATCTTTTTTCCTGTAGCTTACATCCATTGTTCTGGGTCCTATTTCATTGGAGCTTCAGAAAACACTTGCTCCATTTTCAGGACAATGTCTTTTCAAAAATTTAAATAGGGCTATCATATCACCTCTTAACCTTCTCTTCTCCAGGCTAAACACCCCCAGCTCCCTAAGTCATTCCTCATAGGAAATGGTTTCCAGACCCTTCACCATTTTAGTTGCCCTCCTCTGGACATGCTCCAGTTTCTCCACATCCTTTTTGAATTGTGGTGCCCAGAACTGGACACAGTATTCCAAGCGAGACCTGACCAAAACAGAATGGAGTGATACTATCACTTCCCTTGATCTAGAGACTATACTGCCTACTCATGCCTTAAGCAAAGAAGCCGTCTCGAATATTCCCGTAATAGAATAAGTAAGAGAAAAGAGTTGTCATTTGGGGATGTGTCCATACTTCACAATTATATCAGTTTAATACCACTTTCATAGAATCATAGAATCATAGAGTTGGAAAAGTCCACAAGGGCCATCCAGTCCAACCCCCCTGTCATGCAGGAACTTAAAATCAAAGCATCCCATCCAGCCTCTGTTTAAAGATCTTAAAAGAAGGAGACTCCAGCACTCTCTAAGGGAGAGTGTTCCATTGATGAACAGCTCTTTAATTGCCATGGCACCACTCTCTGGAATGCTGGGATTTGTAGTTTGGTGAGAGATTTGAAATTCTAAGCTAGAGAGCTATAGTATTGTATAGTAAAGTGTACTAGAGTTTCTTATCAGAGGATTCTGAGTGCCTCACCAAGCAATAATTTCCAGGATTCTGAAGGACAGTGCTATAGCACTTAAAGGGATATCAAATAGGTCTAATTGTGCAGATTCAAAGGAGGGGGGTTGGACTTCCATTCACAGACATAAACTAAAGAGGAAACTACATGATTCCCCTTCAATGCCACTTGGCTTAATCACCAGCTTGGTGTTGATGTCTGTGCACTCCCCTTTCCTGCTGCACTGAGAGCTTTGGCTGTTATGTAGATTAGAGTTTTATGGTTCTTCACAATCCATCACCTTGTTAATGTCTTCCAAATTGTCACCAGTAATGTAGTTCCTCTCCTTAAGTACTCATCATTCTGAATAACCTCCCAGCTTTGTGCAATAAGGCCCAAAGCACTTCAGCGGAACAGCAAGGTCGAGTGCCTTCTCTGCTGAAGGCTCATTGCATCATCAGGTGCTTTGTCTTCCTGAGATGTGGCTAAAGGCACATTTCCAAAATTATTGAAGAGGAGGGACTGCTGGCCAGCTAGTCAGCTATGCCAACAGTCTAGCATCTTCTAAAGGGGTGGATATCTTGGGTCTCTGAGGTTTGGACCAGAAACTTCATCATGCAGCCTCCTGCTATAAAGATATCTGGGAGTCTGTAAATGCAAGTTTTCAAGTCTCTGTCAAAATCAGAAAGGGATGCAATGGGCAAGTAGTGTCTTGATCCTTGAAAGGGGTGCCCAGGGTAAAATACAGATGGATTGGCCTCCTGCCTTTCCTGGTGAAGAGAGGAGAACTTCCCAACTGTTATTAGTTGCCGATTACAAAGAGTAGGAGGACAAAGAGAAGAGTTTATGGTTCCATTCTCTGCTTCTCTGTCATGTTGACACTACTAGAGTCATTCATTAGCTATATCTAGCAGAAATACAGAAAGGAGGGAAACACACATAATTTTTTTTATTCATACTGACATGATATTTCCATACTGGTATCTTATACTGGTTTTCCATTTTCTCTCAGTGTGCCTTATCAAACTCATCAGCACAAGTTAGATTTGGGGTGAAGCTATTTCCTTGGGAGAAAATCCAAGATTCTGAAATCCATCTGCTGTTTAAAAAAAACATAAAGATGGCACAAGGACATTCTTAGTATTCCATAGCTGGGATGTCACCCTCAAGAAGTCTCATTCCCTGCTGGTTCTCCATTTCACCATACTTTACAGAAGGAGGAGGCCTGAACCTAAGTCCAAGGTTAATACTGGAGAAGGTTATCTTTTGATTCAGCATCGGAAACTGAGGGCTCTGTTGCTGGTCCATTTTCTTGTTGGACCAGAAACAATTCCAGGTTCCTTCTAGTAACAGCCACAAAGTCTAATGTATCAGACAGATAAGACTGATGCTACAGTCTGAAAAACAGAATGTTCCTGCTATAGTATACAATATTTATAAAGCAGAGGAGAGGTATGTGTCATCTTTAGGCTTACCACCTCAGAAGGACCATGCCACTGCTGAAAGCACCCAGAAATAGCTAAATAGTTTAGGATACCCCAACTTCACTGCCTTCTCCAAACCAAGCCAAAACAGGAAAAACAAAAACAGTTAAATGGAAATACGTGTGTTGGCTCCTATGTGGCTTGAGAGGTAACAAGAGAACATTTTATCCTAATACCTATGGCTTTCATCCCCTCCCCACCACACACACACAATGCCACTACACTTGTGGCCATTTAACTTCTCCCACCATTGCCATTCCTGCGCTGCTGCCAACCCCTAAAGGAATATGAATAAATAAGACAGGGCAAAGAGAATCAGAAGAAATTTGAAATGTTGTGTGGGCTTTCTTTTGAAGTTCCTGAGGAAATGCCATTCAGAATGAGATTCTCTCTTTGCACAGCCCTTAGGTTAATCTTTCTGGGCTTGGGCACTATTGTCATGCACCAACTCAGTTAAGGAAGAGAAAGATGTGAGCCCAGATAACAGGCTTTGGTCAGAACCAGAGGAAGCTGTCAGCCTTGCCATGAAAGCAGAGCCCAGTCCATTACATGCTGACCTTACAGAGAAGTAGGAGGAGGGTGACCTATTTCATTACTTGGAGAGATCATAGAAGACTGCCAACAAATACCAGGTTCTGTAGGCTATATTTCAGGGGAAGGAACTGTCAAAATCACCTCTGAGTGTTTCTTACCTAAGAAACCCCTATGAAATTATTGGGGTATCCATAAGTCAACAGGCAACTTGGAACATATACACACAACTATACCAAAAGCACAAGCAAGGATGCAACCTTCAAAGGAAATGCTAAGATAATGGGGCTGGCAGTGCTGAGTTTCCACTTGCTATAGATTAGCCTGGCCAAGGCCATTTCTGTGTGCTACGAAACAGCAGCTCTACAATTTTTGTTTGGCATATGACATCCACTGCTCTCAAGTTCGCTGAATTTTGTCTTGCTCTTTGGGCTCCTGTCCTTGGTTGCTCCCTAAGTGTCATTTGACCCTTCTTAGATTGATTTTTATGCTTAGGCCCCAGACTGCTTCAAGCATGCTTCTGCTCTTATGGACCCTCTGTATATGATCCTTGACTGCCTTGCTTTCTTCAATATTGTTTGCTTTCTTGAACTACAGGGGCACTCATCTGGATACTTATCACCTTGAAACAGGACAACTAATGTGTCTGTACTTTGTATAGCAACCAGCAGGCTGTGGGCCCCAAAGTATCATTTGATAGTAGTATGTGTAAGCACTACCAGTAAGACATTGGCTAGAATCCTGACAGTGTCGTACATATATGCATATATGTGGAATGCCCATATTCAATTAAGGTTTGTGGAAGCAGACTTGCGTATGGAGTGCTATTGTTTGTGGAGACACACAAGCAAGTGTGCTGTCAGGAATTGCATAGACAACTCACCAGCACTAAAGGTTGGGAATTAGGTGTTATAGGTATACAGTAGAAATCACATTATTAAGTCTTGGTGCACTCAGACACAGGTGCTGAGATAACACTGGAGGGAAGGCAAGCATGAGTCAAGCCTGTTCAAGGTCATTTTTTTGACAAAATCTGGCCACAACAACAAAGAAGGAGCAGTATGGTAATGGGAGAAACAAATGTGTTTATTAATTATAACCAATGTGGATTAAGCCCAACATGAATTTGAAATTATGCATGGTTTAATTAGGCAATGTTAATGCTTGCTATTCAGTTCTGACAATGAACATCTCTGAACTGGATCTATAGTTACTGAATAAAGGTTTTCTGAGTTTTAACTACGGAAGCTTAAGTTTTCTGAACTTGGCGTCCTGCTGGATTTAACATGTGCATGCTCAAGCACATTAGATTATGCATTTGATTTCCCATTTCAGTGTCCATTCAGTTACATAATGTTACCATTCAACACAAGAATTATATAGCACGATTGATGTGCAACGCTGCATGTGGAGCTTTATGAAGCCCTGATGTGGGATTTCAGCCATACTAGCAGCAGCAACGGTATAAATTGTTGTGTGTATCAAAGATTGACTTCTGCTTAAATGGCTTTGGAATTTCTTGAAGACATTTCTGATGTCTTCCAATTTCAACCCATGTAAATAGCTCGCCTTCGTCATTCACCAACATCTTCAAGACAAACCTTTATGCAAGTTGGTTTATGAAAATTGGCTGCAGCTGGTGCTATTGTCGGGCTGGGAGATAATTGAAAGCCAGCAAAAACTATCAGCCATTTAATTGCTTACATTAAAGAAACAAATTGACAGCAATCAAGACAACATATAAAAGGTACAAGAACAACAAGGAAAGATGAAACGTGAGGGGCTAGATTAATTTTCAAGGATAACTATGGAGGGTATTGTCAAAAAAACAACCAACAACCTCAAGTGATATAATTATTATGAGGCACACATTGTTCATAAACTTTAATCAATTTAAAACTCATTTTAAGCATATTAAACTTTACTAACTCTTTAATGGCTGAAGAATATTTCAGCCATAGGCTGTGTTTAGTCGAGTAGGAGCTATCATGCACTAATAAAAATGGAAACTGTAACTCTAAAATGGATGTTTTATGACCAAGTCAATTCACCTTGCTTACTACTCTGGCCATGCAGAGATACTTACAGTGCATTCCTAGAATCATCCTAGAAACACAACATTGTGTAAATGTCATAGCTATTTTTTTAAAAAAAAATCCTGCAAACAGATGATTTTGGGTTAGCTGTATGTCTCCACCTCATACTCCCAAATCCTCATTTCCATTTTTGAGGAGTTTCTTTTAAAGTGTGAGTGTGTTTATTTGTGTGTATGTACACTGTAGGATGGGAAGTTTATAAAAACAAAACAGGTAGTGTGGCATGCACAGCTGTGTCCTCCAACAGGATGAATATCTAATGGACCACTATTATTAACCTCCAGCATCTGCTAGCTGAGGTGGTTGCCTTATTCTGCTTCAAAGTAGAGAGTTCTGCATAGCAAATTAAATCCAGTGTCACCTAGTGATTAAACTAAAAAATGACATGATCCATGTAGTGCCCAAAGTGCTTTATGAGGAGTCAAGTCTTAATCTGATGACTTTGGTCCAAAACACACTGCAGAAATAATCCAGTTTGAGACCTGGCTCAATGCTAGGGAATTCTGTGAACTGTAGTTTTGTGAGACATTTAGCCTTCTCTGTCAGAGAGCTCTGGAGCCACAATAAACTAAAATTCCCAGGACCCCTTAGTACTGAGCCAGGGCAATTAAACTGATCTTAAACTGAATTATTTTGTCAGTGCATGCTGTAACTAAGTCACCAAAATATTTTTGTGGGAGGGCCTCTGTAAGCTGGGAAGTGCACAAAACTGACACCAAATCACAAAACACCATGTTCTTAGTAAAAACTCATGAGAAGCAACTCTTAAGAATCTGACAAGAATTGCAAAAAGTGGCAACTACAGCTAAGTCATGGCTACTTTTCTGCCCCTAAGAAACATGGGGAGTCTCAGACATTTCCAAAAGTGTCAACAAATAAACTCCAAATAACCAGAATTCCACTTGCAGTTTTGAAGAAAAAGCTATTTTGTTTATATGTGAAATAGTACCAGGGGAGCCTGCAATCCATTTTAAACTGTGAATTGCTACTCACCTTCCAAGAAAGCAGTTCACCTATTTAGCTATCTATTGCAGTTCCCTTGCCCTCTTTCCATTGAGAGGGCACCCTTTCCACACATGGATCCATCAGACAGATCACACTCAGGTATGTATCCCAACTATCTTTTAGGAGAGGTATTTAAGATACTGGTTCAGCCAAAGGGTTGTTGGGAAGGCTATGTACACCCAGAGGGACTCTTCAATATTAACATATAGCATCCAGATGGGCTGGCATCTTGACAAGTTAAGTGAACACACACAAACAAGGTTAACCTGGCAGAAGATGTGCAGAACCCAGTAGACTTTGCCTGGGCTACATGCAGAGAGTTATGACACTCCCTTGGCAGCTGTCCTAGTGACCCTTCCATTCAGTTCTAACCTTTTTCCATACCTTCCTTTGGCTTTGCCTATGTTTCATTTCACTTTCCTCTTTCTCTTTCTCCTTCTCTTAGTTACTCAGGCTGATCTCAAACCTCCTGTCTTCTCATTCCCTTCCTACCTATGAGCAATAGTCCACATCCATGACCATGTCCCAGGACTACTCATTCCAATCATCGCTCCCTTTGCAGCCCACTTTCTATCTTAGGACATGGATGCTGTCCAACACAAGAAGCCTGTGACAATGGCTATGGGGTGTTCCCTACCAGCTTGAGCCTCATATTGCTGATTCCCTCTTCTTCTTTACCTTTGAGGACCAACCAGCATTTGTCTCCATTCCTCCCTCCAGCATCTGAGTGATCAAATCCAGTAGGGAGGCAGAAGTAATGTAAGGATCTAGCCAGAACTCAGCATTTTGCTCTTCCATCTCCCAAAAGTACCACATTCCCCTTTCTTCTCATTGCTTCTTCTCCCTGCATCCTCCTACCCTTTTAAATTTCCTACATCCTTCTCCAGCCTCACACCTTACAACTCCTTATTTCATGTTGAGACCAAGTTTGTGACATCTTCCAGGTTTATTTCTCTCTCTTTTAAAAAAAATAATAATTTAATAACATTTTTAAAAGGTAAACATATAAGGGTATACCCAGCGAATAAAATCACCTAATATACTACAACAATAAAATCAATATTATGATGACTTTTATCTTAGGTATTTGGGCCAGTTCCAAAAGATTTGTCTTCATTATCACAAGAGTTTGTTATCATAATATCTGACCAAATTTTAAGATGGAACTGAGGTGGTTGCAGTTCATGAGGTTGTATTCATAAATTCAATAAATGGAAGTCATTTTTCAACAAAGGTATCATGACTCATTAGACTCATATTTACTTTCATACTATGGGACAATTTCTCTAAAAGCCACAGATTCCCATACTCTCCTTTACCAGGCATCTAATGAAAAATTTCAAGTTTTCAAACAACTGGAGACTTCCATTTGTGCAGCAAAAACTAGCAATTTCCATTTGAGCAACAGCAGCCTGGGTTTCTCTCTGCCAGGCACTACTCCAACATATGACCAAAATGGAGAGGCAACTCTGGCAACGGGCACTCCACTGTTTCCATGTCCTTATCTATTTATATATCATCCATCTGTCTGTCTGGAGGATGTTATCTCTCTATATGAGCATGCCTGGATCGTAAGATCCCAGGAGAGGGCTTTCTCACAGCCCCATCATCCTCACAGGCCCATCGGGTGAGGCCACATACGAGGGCCTTCTCAGTGGCTGCTCTTAAGCTGTGGAAGCAACCTGAAGCTTAGGACATTTCACGAAACAATATGACTCATTAAAAAAGAGAGTGATGTCTAATAAGGTAGAAGGCAGTAGGCAAAGAGGGAGACTGCACTACAGATGGATTGATTCAGCCCAGGAAGCCAAAGCTTCCCTTAGTTTGCAAGACCTCAGCAGGACAGTTGATGGATGGGGGTCTTGGAGGTCTCTCGAGTTTTGTTGTTGTTGTTGTGTATTTTTAAGTCTTTTTTTTTTTTTTTTTACTTATGGTGACCCTAAAGCAAACCTATCATGGGGGGTTCTCAGCCAGATTTGTTCAGAGGAGGCTTGCCTTTGCCTTTCCCTGTGCCTGAGAGAATGTGACTTGCCTGAGGTCACCCAATGGGTTTCCAGGGAATCAAACCCTTGTCTCCAGAGTTGTAGTTCAATACTCACACCATTACCACACTGGTTCTCCTGTTATTCATAGGATCACCTTAAGTCAAAGTCCCTGACAGCAAATGACAACAGAGTTCAAACACCTGTCTTTCTTCTTCATCTTCAACCTCAGCTTGAACAGACTCAAAAAACATTTCATTTGACTCTGCTTCATTTCCATATCAACCCTAACATGGGCATGTATGTGTTGTGTAGGTGCATGTATGTGTATGTGTGTGTGTGTTTATAAAGTTTTGAAAGCCATTCAGATACTCAAACCACTTCCTTCAAGCCCATGATCACAGCAAACTATTGCTGCAGTCTCCCTCATCATGCATTTTTCAAAAAGCAGAGACAATGAAAGGCGATAATGAGCAAAAGATAAAAAAAATGTAAAATCCCCAGTGCAAAGGGCAAGACGGATGTGATGTTGTGGGTTTTATCTTTCTTGAGTTGAGTCCATTTTTCATTTTTTGATAACAATCTAATTTCTGAAAAAGACTGACATGAAAACAAAAGTGAAAATCCCAGCCAAAACCAAGTGTGAAGGCATGCTGGCTGCTCTCCAATTTCCTTCTCCTTCCAAAAGAGTGAGAGGCAATTTGACAGAGTCTTTCATTCTTTCTCTCGCTCCAGTTAATGATTATTCTAATGGGGCTGACCTTCAACCACACTGGCTTCAGTAGCAAAAGTTTGGCTGGTTTTCTGCTCAGAATCAATAAGTTCTTGGGCCTTTTCCTTAACCCATCTGTCTTTCTTTTCTACATTTCTTTCACTTTGAATCAGCAAATCAGGACCTGACTAGCTCTGCACATATGAGGAGGATGCAACTTACAATCCCTTGAGTGTTAGAAGTGGTGAAAGAAAAGATAAACTGGGAATGCTCACTGTAGTTTGCTCAAAGGCTAAATGGAAATTTTGACCAAGATAGATCCAAGGTTTAAACCCTCCAACTGAATTCATGGGTTTTTTTCCCCTGTCTTTTACATAATATTGGTTCTGAGTCCTGTATCAGAATTCCATAGTATAAAACACTGCATGCAGAGTTTAGTATTAGTTGTGCTAAGCAACTGAATAGCAATGTTGTGTAACTAAACCAAGACACCAAATGTCCAACCAAAGGCATGACCAAATATGCAGGTGCATCCATGTTCAAAGTACCTCCACACACAACTCATATTCATACGCAATCTGCAGGCATACCCAATGCACAAAGGCACTCCATACGTAAGTCCATTTCAGCAAACTTGACCTGAATGTGGGAGTTTTGCTTTGGACAAAAGTGTCTATGCACTGGCATAGAGGAGCTCACACATGTGTAATACACCAAAAGGAGCCTGGCTTAGGAGTCTAGATCATCCAGTCAAGTTGAATGGTTAAAGATTCAGAATAAGAGAAGATAAAGACATAAGGCCTTCAATCATGTTGCTAGTTCTGACAAAAGTATACCAATTAAACCAGTGAGGTTGACTCATCATTCAGTATTTCACTCAATGGGTCTATTTTAGTTGGGACTAACCAAAAGGATTCAAGCCAAGAAGAACAATACTGGATTAGACCAAGCATTTTTTTTTCACATAATGGTTATCCGATTGCCAACAGGAAGCTGAAAGAAAGCATTTCTTAACATAGCACATCATCTTTATGCAGAACATAATTAAACTATGGAACTAACTTCCAAAAGATGATGATGATCATCATCATCATCATCACCACCACCACCATGAATTTACATGGCAATTTGTAGGTACAACAACTGAAAACAGTGAGTCCTGCCAGAGACGTACAATGTGAAGTGTGTTCTTACACGTAAACACAGAAGGAAGGAAGAAACTATAAAATGAAACTATATAATACAGTTATAAAACAAATTATTTAGGTAGAATAAAAAACAGAATATAGTATAAAACAAACTCAGACATGTAATCAAATATATAGGATTATAAAACAACATTAAAGTTCCTAAAGCTTTAGAAAATAAGAAAGTTTTAATTTAGATTTTAAAATGGAGTGGGGAGGAGCAGTCCACAAATGTACAAGGAGGCAATTCCAAGAGCAGCAAATGTAATGAGGACCATCATCTTGGATGATTTTTTTTAAAGGATTAGAAAAATACATGACACTTGAGGCTATTAATGGTTGTGCTCCAGAATATATGACCTGAAGCAATGGATTCAAATTACAAGAAAAGAAATTTTGATTGAACATTAGGAAGAATCCACTGAGTCCAAGGCGGCACTTTTTAGAAACCGGGATGCTGGGATCCAGGCTGATGGTGGATGGTGATCTGGCAGCGATTTAGCTTGCGATAATCCCCATCTCCATCCTGCCTCCTGGCTGCAGCCCAAGAGGCTTGAGTCATTTTAAAATGCCAAGTGATAAAGTCGAAAGATACCCTCCACTTACTGTCTTAACTAAGGACAGAAACATCAAAATGCAGGCATCTGACTAACATCTCCATTTTTTTCTCCTGTTTGGTTTGTGACTTCTTGCCTGATAATAATAATAATAATAATAATAATAATAATAATAATAA
>CM034706.1:6527452-6538727 GCA_020142125.1 Phrynosoma platyrhinos
GGCCGCATCCGGCCCCTGGGCCTTAGGTTGCCTACCCCTGATCCACAGTATTAAAACAATTAATTTCACAGTTAATTATACTTTGAATAATATTCTCAACTGCTCTCTCTTGTGATTATTGTTTGAATTATTATATTTTTAAGTTCATTGTCCTGAAAATATTGCTGAATTTTAGCATGAGCATTCCCCACCAAGAATATTTAACTCAAATAGTGATCAAGGCAATGACTCTAAGCCATCTCTATAGCCATTTTTTAACAACATAAAAAAGCTACAAATTGTTAAAAAAGAAAAGAAAAGGTGATGGCTTGTCATGGGCCCAGATTGGGAGGGTGATGAGTTTTCTCCAGTGATTCTTTAAAGCTACCCTAGTTCACTTGAACCAAAAAGCCCTAAAACATCCTGAGAATTGATAATTGTCCCCTGCAAAACTGCCCTCCATGTAAATTTCTAATTAAAATATAAATTAATCTTTGATGATGAATATCTCTGCTATCTCATGAACTATGTTCAAAAAGAGAAAGTTTTATGCTGCTAATTAAAGTTATAGCCTATTAGCTTTATTTACATAAGGCAATATAATTCATGTGGTTTGACTTGGGTTGTTACCTAGCTTTTTGCTTTAAAGAGGTGGAGGAGGGTGTGATAATGATTTTGCTGTATGCAAAATTTGTGCTTTGTGCATTTTGCCATTTCCCATGGATTCCCCAAGAGCATTCCTTTAATCCCACTGAAAGTAATTTTTCCTTGGTGAATAGAAATGTTCTAGAAATTATTGCTACAAAATGAAAAGAGGAAGAGTTGAAAATGGTCTGGAAACATCCCTGAGAAATGAAAGCTAATACTCAATTCTGTTTAATTGCTGATGGACCAGGTACTTATTTACCAGTCTCAGATCTGAATGTTTGTTTGGGAGCTTGTTAAAACTGATGATAAATGTGGAACTAAAAATTGCAGAATTCCATCTCAATTAATAAATCATTTTAAATCAGAACAGCTCCAGCATATAAGATTCTGCACAATGATGATCTCCAGCTGACAGTACCTTCCCCCAATCAGTAAAGCATTAGTCTCATGAGAAATAGCACCTGCACCTAAAAAAGTTGATTAATCATTTTAAATCACTATATCAAGGATTTGGTTGATCAGTTTCAATCACTATTACCCAGCAAGAATTACTACTTGTACCTGTCTTTGCCTTTCTCCAGGTTCCTCTTCCTGCTTCATAGTTAATTTCACAAAACTATCCCTAACCCTGAGGTTGTGTGAAGTGTTGCTCCCAGCCAAACTGTTTCTCAATACCTCTCAGTATCTGGATTTGAAGTGGGTCTTCAGATTTTCTTTCTTCCTTTCTCCCTTGAAAGGTTAGAATATTGGTGGAGATTCTCTGTCATCACACTAGCCTAGGTAATCGGTGCTGGAGGCTTTCTTGCCATGGGCCTAATATGATATAGATGCACAACACAATAGAAAACTCTCCGGAGTAGACCATTAAATGAAAGCAACACACAAGAACAGAGTTTGGCTCAAATATTATGCTTCTTAGTCTGACTTGTCTATATAGTAATCCTCTATGCAGAACCATAAGAGAGCACAATATTGCACTTGCTGTGCTTGGCATTGACATCTTGCTTCCATTAGCACATAACTCCCCCACCCTGCTAACTCCTAACAGCCTTAAATACATTGAAATGGGCATAAAACCTTTTGATATTGAACACTGTGCAAAGAAGTCTTCACTCTGGATTATGGAAGAGATAAATTGCTCTGATCCATACATGCTCCTAAGTATTAGCAAGTAGTAAAGTACTGGAAGAAATTTCATTGGTAACTATAGCTAACAAAAATATGTCACATATTGGTTGGCTGCCTGTTAGTGACATAAACAGACATAGGTTGCTCTACCTGTAAGGAGTAATTCTTTTGGACAATCCACAATGGTCAGATCCAGCTGATGGTGGCATAAGTGGAGTTGCCCATGTGGAACTGTTATGCATGTGTTAGCACATTAAAGTAGTACATGAATTATTCATATTATCTTTATGTGCTGCCATTTTGTATTTCACATTGCAATTGCATAATGTATTGTCAGCCATGTGCACTGACCATTGATCTACTATTCATGCTGCATGGAAGCAAGGCAGAATCATCGCCATTGTACTGTCTATGGGACAGTTGACATGAGACAGCTGTGGAGGAGAAGAATTTAGCCCTTGGTATTTTCTATCCACATGCCTTCAGTGTTTGTTTAGCAAACTATTGAAAGTAGTATGATAAATGTCAGAATATTACAGTTATGACAGTTTTATTCCCCAGTCCAAGAAACTTAAGGTAGAATAAATGGTTTGATCTTCCCATTTAATCCCTACTATACAACCTAATAAATGCCTAAATGCTCTAAATTGTACTGTTCTTCTAAATTGTGAGCTGCTTTGTGTCCCAATTTTGGGGCTAAGCAGGATGCAAATAAATAGGAGGAGGAGGAAGCAGTAGTATCTCTGTGTGAAATTAAACACAGAGTTGCTATGTAAGTTGTTCACTACTTGTATAGCCTTTCAATGTAGAGTGTTTTATAGTGGTTTCACCACCATCCCAGAGCATGGTGTGTGGAAGTCAAGCATCAGCCTTGTTGAAGGTAAGCTCAGTTGAGTCTGGTCAGTGGCTGCATGGGAAACTGTGGCCAGAATCAAGTAGAGTAAACCCATAAAATAAATTGGATTTTTCTTGTTTTTAATTGCCATCAAGTCAACTTCAACCTATGGTGACCCTATGATTGGGAAACTGTCAAGTCTCCATGTCATCAACAACCCTGCTCATATCTTGCAGATTTAGGGCCTTGACTTCCTTGATTGAGTCTATCTGTCTGGAATGTGGTCTTCCTATTTTCCTACTGCTTTCTACCTTACCAAGCGTTATTGTTTTTTCTAGTGACTCATGTCTTCTCATTATACATCCAAAGTATGTCACTCAGCTTAGCCATCTTGGCTTATAGGGAGAGTTCAGGCTTGATTTGCTCTTGGACTCATTTATTTGTCTTTTTGGCAGTTCATGGGTATGCACAAAACTCTCCTCCAGAACCATATTTCATATGAGTTTATTTTCTTCTTATCAGCTTTCTTTGCTCACCAGCCACCACAACTGTACATAGAAATTGGAAATACAATGCCATGGACAATCTTTGGTATTCAATCATATATCTTTAATTGAAGATCTTGTCTAGGTTCTTCATAGTTGCCCTTCCAAGTCCTAGTCTTCTGATTTCTTGACTGCTGTCTCCATTCTAACTAATGACTGAATCAAGGTATGGGAAATCTGTAAGTATTTCAATGTCTACTTTAAGTTATGTAAATTATTCATGGTAATTATTTTTGTTTTCTTGGTGTTCATCTGTAACCCTGCCATTATACTTTGTTCCTTGACTTTCTTCAATAGTCTTTCCAAGTCTTTGCTTGGACTCACCATTCAATAATTGATTCAACAAGCAAGTGAGCTTATCAGCCAGTCTATTACATAGCATTAGATGTTTTGGCTATGCCACGTCAGCCTATCATGTTAAGAAAATTGCTAGTTAATTACGGAAAATGAGTAGTTGATATTTCTTCAATGGCAGCTAATGTAGAGGAGATGGGTAGAGATAATAATCCAAATCCTACTGTTGGTTTTAACCAGGATAAACTCATTGAATGAACTGGATTTCTTGTGTGTTGATTCCCCATTCAGCTATTGATTCAGTGGATCTACCCTAATTGGGACTAACTGGTGGCCTAAACAGATTGGCAAGATACCACAGGCTGCATACCATGGAAATCTGTCATTGGTTTCCACCTGGGCTAGTCCTTGGGCCGGTGAAGTGATAAGCAAGTATTCACATGGCCACTGTCACATTGTGGATTCACTGCCACCACGTGTTCCTTCTCTGTCACCACCATCACAGCCTTTCTGAAGGCCCCTGCCGCAGCCCATAAGGGTGGAAATGGGGCACCTGGCTACACCTATGCAGCCAGGTATCCCCTTCTGACATCACAGGCCAAGTCTGGGGCCTTCAGAGAGGATGAAATAGCTATGGCAATGGGTTGAACTAGAAGGCCCTTGGTCCCTTCCAAGCCTATGATTATATGACTGATTTTCTCATCATTCCTAAGTATATTTTTAATATATATATATATATATATATATATATATATATATATATATATATATATTTAAAAAAAAAGTAACATTATTTGGAAGGCAATGGCAAACCTCCTCTGAATAAATCTTGGCAAGAACTCCCCATGATAGGTTTGCCATAAGTTGGAAATGACTTGAAGACACACAGCAACAACTACAAACATGATTTCTAATTTAATTGACTTACACATTTGCAATTGTGGCAGTAATTAATTACTTTTGGTGGCAATGTGATGGGTTATATAATAAATTATTTTTAAAAATAATTTTCTAAGCATTGGATTAAACAATTCTTCAAATTATCATTATTGTTATTGTCGTTGTCATTATTATTATTATTATTATTTCTCACCCACCTATCCTCATGGATCAAGGTGGGGAACAACAACAATTAGCAGACACACCACATCAATTAAAGCACATCAATTTAAATACACATCAATTTAAAAGGACACACATACAATTTAAAAAAAGACAAGATAGACACATATTAAAACAATCCACACTTAAAATTCATCATTTAAAATTCAAAATTTAAAAATCATCTGGGTAAGTCTGCCAAAAGAGACTGGCCTTTAATGCTCTTTTAAACTCAGACAGCATATTCAGCTGTCGAATCTCTTCTGGCAGGTCATTCCACAGTCTAGGGGTGGTTGGGAAAAAAGTCCTCTGACTTTTAGATTGCCAACCTAGTCCTGACTGGCTGAAGTAAATGTCTGCCAGAGGACCTGAGCATACAGTGTGGATTATATAGGCACAAATGAATGGCACATTGAGAGAGAAGATTGCCATCTGTAAAATAGAGTACAAATATACATTTCTTGGAATTAAACCAATAAATAAGATGTCAATCCACAGAATTGTATGCACACTTTCCCATATGGTATAATAGCAGGGGCATCAGTAGGTGGGTGCGAGGAGTATGAAACACACTAGGTGACACCTCAGATGGGGATGTCACTCAAAACACTGGTGGGAAGGAGTGCCGACATTCTGGGTCTGGTGGCTTTGCTGGTTGGGTAGGAAAGTAAGTCTCCTCCACTCTTCTACTCACTTAGCAGCTCTGCCAGAACCAGAAAGACTGTGGAGTGCACCAGCAGCCCACTCCCACCAATGACCACATTCTGGGTCTGGTGGCTTTGCTGGCTGGGTGGGGAAGTGAGTATCCTCCTTTTCTCCTCCTCCTCCAGCAGATTTGTAAAAAGGTTGTTGAAGAGAGAGGAAGGGGTATCAAAAATGATCCACACCAGGCATGCTAGGTATGCCACTATATCTGCAAACAGAATTGTTTTGTACATCATAAAGGCATTCACTGAATCTCACAACCTTTTCACTGTAGTAAAGACAGAAGGTGAAGGCAGTAGATGAGAAAAACCATTTCCAAAGCCAAAGTTGGTGCTTTTAAAAAGTGAAATACAGTGTATCAGGATAGAATAAAGCAGGGGAGGGAGTAGGGTTTCTGATGTCCTATTATGGACAATCCTCAACCTTCAAATGAAATTAAAAAGAAAGATGATTCTGTTGTGTTCATCTTCCCCTAATCCCATTTTTCAATAACATGAGAACAAAAAAAAAAAAAAGACAATTAAGCTGACAAAAATGTATTTTCTCTTTTACTCTCTTGGCTATTGATGCTGTGAAGCGCTCGGGAAGCAGCATTGTCTGCCTTTCATTCTTTGCGTCAAGCAGAACATGAGATTGTGGGTAAAGTTCTTGTCGGAACATTTTTCTTTGTTTTCCAGAGACAAAGCCATCCTTCCCTCCCACCTACCCAGCCATTTTCTCTCTTATTGGTCATCCCTTTACATTTTTGAGGTTTCATTTCCTCCTTCCATTGTGAGTCTATCAACATTGTGACTTTCTGAAGGGTTCCAAGTGGGCTGATAATGTCAAATTTTCTGGCAAGATGGTTGGCCAAGCTGCACTTATATCACAGAGATGGCAGATTCCCATTGGCAGACTGGGGCTATTTAGGAAATTGTCAAAAGTGGGACAGAATAGCCTTTACTGAGCTGATGTGTTGCATCTCAACTCCCATCATCCTAATGGCTATGCTGTTTGGGGATTATAAGCTTTATAGTCCAAAATATTGGGATTGCACTGTTGAAGAAAGCTGGGCTTGAGAAATGAGCAGTCCACATGAGAGAGACACATGGAAAGACAGACAGAGTTTATTTTTTTTAAAGTATGCTCAAATTACTCAAGGGGAGAAAATGGGCAAAGGAGAAAGAAACGTGGACATTTGAAAAGCAGCTGAGAACATAGAACAGAAGATTATTCAGGACCGTCCCTGTCAGATCAAGAGAGTTGGAGGCCATGATATTAATATATTCTGACCATATTTCCAAACCTACATTTTCTTTAAAATGACATCTATAAAATACACATTCATGAGTAACTAGAGAAATAAGATCTTCTGATCACTGAACAATAAATAATGTTTTTCTTTCCTGGACTACAAGTCTTTTGGCACCAGTGACAATATGCCAAATCCAACTATGTTGATCATTAATCAGATTTTACCCTTCCGGGATATAATTTAAAAGAGCACGTGTGCCTACAAATATTAGAGATTCTTCTGATAAAAAAAAATTATGTAATGTAATACATCCACCAGAAAAAGGGGCAACAAATGAACACACCCACATCATATGAAACAACAGTGGATTATCAGTACTAAAGTAAAGTGTGCCTTCAAGTTGTTTGTCAAAATATGGCAATTCTATTAATTTCATAGGGTGTGTGTGTGTGTGTGTGTATTCTTGCAAAGCAAGATATCTGGATATCACTTGTGGTCTCTTCCAGCTCTCTGATTCTATGAATCAATGGTCCAAAACACACTGCAGAAATAATCCATTTTTAGACAGCTTTAACTGCCCTGGCTCAATGCTAGGGAATTCTGGGAACTGTAATTTTGTGAGACATTTAGCCTTCTCTGTCAGATATCTCTGGTGCCACAATAAAGTACAATTCCCAGGATTCCCAAGCACTGAGCCAGGGCAGTTAAAGCAGTCTTGAACTGGATTATTTCTGCAGTGTGTTTTGGACCTATGATTTTATGATTCTTAGGCAAGAAGTATTCAGAGGTGGTTTGCCACTGCACTTCTCTGAAATGTAGCCCACAGCATCTGCAGTCCCCAGTGGCATCAATAGGTGGATGCACAGAATGAGGACCATACCAGGAATACTCCAGAGGAGGGGTGACATGTGGTTGGGCCCTCTGCCTGCTGCAGAATGTATGTGAATGTGTCCTTCATCACTTGCTTCATCCTCAATATGCCACCCCTTCTATTTAAACAGGGCTATCATATCACCTCTTAACCTTCTCTTCTCCAAGCTAAAAAAACTCAGCTCCCTGAGCCACTCCCCATAGGGCTTCAGGGTTTCCAGACCTTTCACCATTTTGGTCACCCTTCTCTGGACGTGCTCCAGCTTGTCAATATCCTTTTTGAATTGTCCTTCCTACCAACATCACTGGGACCACCCTAGATTTGAGACAGCCCAAAGATATTAAGTAATGACATGTAGCACTATAATTTGACTTGGCATGATTTCAGTGTTATATAGTTGTGCAGAGGATCACACAGAAAAGACTTTTATTGCCCTTGATTCTATTGCTTTTATTTGATGAAAACTTCGAATATTACATTCCATAGGAGAGCTAACTGTCAGCCCCTCTCTGACAACAGAAAACTCATAAGAAAAGACTCCCTATCAATACTGAGTTGTCTCAGATTCAATTTAAGTCTCATCACCCAGACTCCTAGTTAAAATTAAACATAGTGTACAACCCATGATTTTCACTTACATTCTTGGAGCTTATGATGCTGATGTAGGGGGTCTCCCAAATACAGAAGGGAAGACTTGATCTGGCAAAACTGAGGGAATCCTCTTTTTCTCTTCCTTCCCCAACCCCAGTGTTTGAAGCCCAACTATAGCATTATCTCAATAACAAGTGATACAGGGAAATGCAGTTTTCCGTGCATCTCTGGAGCCTAAGATGATGAGGTAGGAATGTTCCAAAAATGTGGGAAGATGGAGGAACAAAGGAAAGGAAAGGAAATGTGGAAAGAAGGAAGGGACCTCCTTTTCTGGTGCTTATACTGTATTGTCACTGCTATTGTTAAATCCAAAGAGCAGGATTTGGCAAGGGAATGAAATACAGACTCCAAAAAAGACATCAAGAGTCCACAGGGTTTCAGAGAGAACTGGGAAGTAACCAAGTGATTTCTACTCATAGATGTTTTCCAGTGGCATGGCTAGCTCAATGGTCACTCTCTAGAATTGCTCCTAGAGAGTGACAGCTTGCCATTTGGCTTAGGTCCGTTTAAAGAGCAGTGGAGCAAATCTAATATTCTCCCTTACAAGGAGAAACAGAGGAGTGCTCATCTGCACTTGGATTCCCTCTTAGTATGCCAGACCTGTAAGTATAAGTTGAAGGAAAGTGTGAAGGTAAAGGGAATGTGGATGGGAGCTGAATCCAGCAAGGGCTGAAGGGTACTTGGGCAGGGTCACCCTCAGCTGCGGCAAGCCATTGCTTCAGCAGCATAAGTGCAGCCACCACTGTTTCAAAGCTTCACAAAGCAAGTAAAGTATTGAATGCAGCCTCCTTGTATAAAATCCCTGCTTAGACCTTAGCTACTGGAAGACTGAGTGTTCATCAGAGCTGAAGGAGAGAAAAGACAAAGATCCCTGACTGCTAATGGCTGCTAATGACTGCTAATAATTGCTAATGACAGGATTAAAAGACTTGAGAATAAGAGAGAAAGGAAAAAGGAAAAAGAAAGGAAAAAAGGAATAAAGGAGAATATAATGAAATGAAAGAGTAAGAAGAATATTAGAATAAAACACTAGAGATTGAACTTTGCTGTGATATAACTGATTTGATTGGAACTTGATCTGATCAGAATTGAGTATATTTGGAAATTGAACTGTGAACTGGCTTTTATAAGACTATTAAAAAAAAGTGTGCAGCAATAAGTTGTCAAAGAGAATATATGGAGAACATAGAAATATAGAAAACAAACAAAAGAAACAAAGAAAATAAACTGAACACAAGATTCAAAAGGAGAAAATAAAAGAGATAAAAATACAGAGAGATAAAAATTGATATCTACTGGAAGAATAACAAACAAAATGGATTATTAACAACAGAGAAAGACAAAAGAAAAAGAGACACAAGGAGCTTCATTCTTGAACTGATGGATAGGATCACTGACCATTGTCTGTGGAAGGAATTAGAACAGTAATTGGGGGTAAATCTGCTACACTGGGGGTGATATTTGTTACAGATAAGTAAACTTATTTAGTAATAGATTTTTCAAATTTAATAGAAATAATTAAGGAATTGTGCTTAAAGAAATTTGGTGTTTTTATATTTTGTATGATATATATCTGATTTCAACTAGTTATAGTATAGATTTGAATTAATAGTCTGAAGTAGAGTGCTAAACAAATAATGTAGAAGTGCATTGCATTGGTAAAGGTTTAAATACAAAATATAAGAACTGACTGTGGAAATTAATAGTGAAAGAGAGAGTGGGTGACCTGGAAAACGCTGGCTGCTGTAGATAAGGGCCAGAGAAGATAAGAGAAGAATTGTTTTAGCCTTGGTGGTTGTGGAGTTTGTATTTCCTCCCCAATACACATACCACTAAGATGTATTTTAAAAAAAAAAAGAATAATGCAAAGGAGACCTTCATTGGAACCAACCACAAGAATTATGGAACAAAGTGAAATGTCAGTGCTGGAGGAGATAAGGAGAATGAGAGAGGAGTTAAATGATGGCAATGCAAGGTTAAGAGTGGAAAGGAAGCAAGAGATCAGGCAAGAGATCAAAAATGAGATGTGGGAATTAAAGATCTCTCTAGAGAAGATAAATAAGACATGGGGAAAATAACTGAAAAAGTGGAGAATTTGAAAAAGAGTGTTAAAGACATGAAAACCAAGGCAAAACAAATGGACACAAAATTAAGAAAATAAATAGTGAGAGGAAAGAAGATCAGTAGGTATTGATAAGGCTCAAAACTAGGCAGAAATAGAACTGTATAAAGCTGAGAGGTATTCCTGAACAAGAAAATGAAAATCTATATACATTTCTAATACCAATATTGGCAAATTATATTGAAGAACCAGTGGAACACTTCCCCTGGGAGATAGACACAATGTATCGTATCAGCTCAAAAGTAGCCAAACAAAGAAATTTCCCAAGAGACATTGTAGTGTACTGTATGTGTAAACAAACAAGAGATCTCATTATTCAACAAAGCTTTAAGAAAGAATTGATAGTAGATGGATGAATAATTCAAATTTTTAAAGATATCCCAACTAGACTGTTGAGACTGAGAAGAAAGTACAGCTTTCTGTCTGACCAACTCAAAATTTATGGCATCCCATTTCAATTGGAAGAAATTGAAGGACTGACTTTGACCTGGAAACAAAGAAGATATAAAATAGATTCAATTAAAAAGGCAAAGGATTTTTGGAGCAGGAACAGAAAGGAAATAAAAAAAACAAAGATAAGGTGGCCAATCAGAGATAAGATATGGAAAAAGAACTGGAATTATGACAACAAGGGCTCAAGAAAGAAGCTTAAGAGAGAGAGAGAACAAGAGAGAAAATCCAGGAGAAGAAGAGGAGAAAGAAGATGAAGAATTAGAAGGAGAGAGAGAAGAAAAAGAATAAAGTTAAAGAGTAACAATAGTAATAATTGGTGAATTTTGTGTATCAATTTCACAAATTTGTCATTGCTCCTTCACCTTTAAATATAAGCACTTGTAGAATTTGTTGGCTGTTCTCTCTGAGAGGAGAAATAAGTGTGTAACTAAATTAAATGAAGCTTGGAGCTGGAACGAGAACGGACTTAACTCTCCCCAGAAACAGAAACAGAAGAAAAATCATTTTTTAGAAAGACAAAATTGTGAGATAATATGTTTGCAGAAATCACACATAAAGTTGAGGATGAAAGATTAACAAAGAACAGTAAATTGGGTAAAGAATTTGTATCATCTCAAGAAAAAAAGAACAAAAGGGGTTATTATTTATGTAAATTAGCAAATAGAATGTAGAGAAATATATAATGATAAAAATGGCCACATTTTAGGAG
>CM034706.1:6538827-6554149 GCA_020142125.1 Phrynosoma platyrhinos
TACTGTCTCTTTACTTATTCTGTGCTGAAATTCTCCTATTCTGTCCTTATACAGGGCCTTTCTTGATCTGGTTGTTTGATTTCACTCATGCATATTCTTAATTTTGTTTTGTCCTTGTTTTTATTCAAAATTTTAAAAATACATAAAAAATTACAAAAGATTATAAGAAAAAGAAAAGAAATAGAAACAATAAAAAGAAACAAGGAAAGAAAAACAAAAAGAAGTAACTTCCAATCTTCCTTACAGCTGTTATATGTGCATATAATTCATGCCTCCCTCTCTAATAATACAACAAAGTTTTTTCTCTCAATAACCTATTCCTTGTCATCATCAAACCCAAAAATTAACAAATCATTCTTGCTCTCTCTTTGTGTGTGTGTGCAAAAAGTCTACAAGGGGTTTCCAGGCTTTGAGAAATGTCACTAATGGCCTTTCACTAATCAAACAAGTCAACTTGTCAATTTCTACTACCGTAAATCAGTTAACTTCAACAATCATTCCTCCATAGTATGTGATACTGAATTCTTCCAGCTTTGTTCATACTGTAATATATTTCTAATTAAGTCTACTCAGGCATCCAAAGGAATTTTTAAAAAGGCTTACAACCACATATGCACAGATTGCAGCCTGGACAAAGACCTCCTGGAGCAAATGAAAGCATGTCTAGTCCATGGGCGAGCATCTGAGACTCTCCAGATGCTTATGGATCATAACTCCCATAACCCTCTTTCCATTGGATATGCTGGCCAGGGCTGATAGGAGTTATAGGCCACAGTATGGAAGGCTACCATTCCCCACCATTAATCTTGTCCGATATCCATTTTCCAGCACTGTCTCATCTTGTCTTCCCAGAATCTGCTTACCACTGCCCCGAGTAGTGATACACAGAAGTTCAGCCTCTCAGTCAAGAATCTTTTAGACTTGGACTCACTCTTCCCATCCAGGAAGGCCAGACCCTTTGGCAGGTAAGTATTGAAAGAATGTCCATTTGCAACTGAGCCTTCCTTGGGAAATCAGAAGAAACCAACAGTAACCACATCCTTGTTTCTTTCTTCATCTGCACCAAAACGATCTGCTTCTTGCTCATCTGATTTGCCTTCCTAAGCAGCAACAGCCCCTTCCAAGGCATGACAGCTGCCTGGGCTGGCAGAGGATACAGAAGTGCTCTATATTCTTAATATAGGATTTCAGCCATGATGACCCACTGGACTAGGGGAGGGATATGAGTTATTGATCTGAATGTTTAGAGAAATACATAGGGCAGGAAGTGTTCCTGTCTCACATTTTCTTTGCCTTTTGATCCTACAGGTTGGTTAAATATTTATAATTATATATATATCATCATGGGTGTAGTGGTTTGAGTATTGGACTAGGACTCTGGAAGACCAGGGTTCAAATCCCTGCTCAGCCATGAATCCACTAGTGACCTTGGGCAAGTCACACACATTCTCAGCCTTAAAAGAAGGCAATGGCAATCCTCCCTTGAATAAACTTTTCCAAGCAAACTCTAGGAGAGAGTTGCTGCAAGTCAAAGTCTATTTAAAGGCACAAAAGAGAGCCAACATGGCATAATGGTTTGAGTGTTGGACTATAATTTTGGGAGGCCAGGGTTCTTACCCTGAAAGTCCACTGAGTGAGCTTGGGCCAGCCATATTATTTTAGCTTAAGAGGAAGACAATGGCAAAACCTTGTCAAGAACACCCTATGACAGGTTCTAGTAGAACTCAACTTGAAGGCAGACAAGAAATAACAAATGTGTGTGCACATATAATTGTATCAGTGTGTGTGTATATGTGTCCACACACCTGTCACTTCATACATCCAACAATGTTGGTTCCAATCTAGTAAACCATGTACCACCTTAAATGGAGCTGCCTGTAATGTCTTTAAGACACACTTTCCTTCCTTCCTTCTCCCTCTCTTGTGCACTTTCCCACTCAGGAGTATATGATAAAACTTTCTTTGGTCTTCATCCCAATTTGAGACAATTAAAATGGATTTAATGGATTAACACTTTTTTTCAAAAAAAAAAATAACAGACTGGTTATTTTATTTTATTTTTTTAGAAAAATAAACTACTCCAATTGCTTGGAGAACAGCATTATCAAGGAGCAAAAATACATGAAGAAGAAAAATTAAGTGGAGTGGGTGGAGGAAACTTTGCATGAAAAGGGGGCAAGGACAGGATTAGGAGAGTATGGAAGGAGGCAGGATTTCCCCACCAGGTTACAGGAGGTGGAAGACAAAGGAAAGAGATGGTGAGATTTCAGCCCACCTGACTATAGTGGCCCAGGAAATGTTCAACAAAATGTACACGTCATCTGTAAGGTTGAACTTGGCTATTCAAACAACAATGGAAGTAGAAGGAGGTCTGTGTTTGAGAATTCAGTGCAGAGCTTGGAAACATTACTAAGGCCCTGCCTTCATGGGCCAAATAAAATGTCCTCCCCCTGTCCACTTGTCAGGGAGACTGAATGACAATGACATCCCAGTTCTGGATGCTAATAAACTGGACAAGTTGCCTGTTCAGTACCAGGAATGGGGTATATCCCTCTTACCATGATTTTTTTTAAAAGGGGGGGGGGCATACCCCTCTTAACATGCATTAGCATGCACTTAAAAAAATCTCTGTTTACTTCAGATCGTCTGGGAAGATCCAGAGTCCTCTGTTCCAACAACAGGTACCTGTTTAAAATGTGTCCTGCTCTGCCACCTGGCACAGAAGAAGGGTGCCACCACCCATGTGTTCCTCTGGGTGCCTCATTTTGATCTCAAAGCAGTGGTGTTGCCACCCCCAGTGTCATCGAGTGCAAGAGCCAGGGCTGCTGGGAGAACAGCTAAAAGGCCACGCTTACCCCCTCTCCTTCACCATGGTGGCAGCCGCTCCCTTGGTGATGGCAGCTTCTTGTGAAAAAGTGCTACTGTTGTGAGGAATCAGGGCTGGGTGCCCTTGGGTTTGTCCTTCCCCATGGTGGCAATGGCTCCCTGTGAGGAAGTGCCACCACCATGGGGAACCAGGGACAGGACAGCCCAATCAGGTGTCACCCTTCTTCTGAGGTGTCACCCAGTGCAGGCTGCACCACCACACACACTCTCTCAGTGATGCCACTGCCTCAAGCAAAGCAACCCATGGAAGTGACAGATGTGCCTGGCAGCTCAGTAAGACACACATGCAAACAGCCACTTGGTGTTGGAACAGAGGGCCTTAGTAACATGGAAGGGATGGGCCAGAATATCCCAGGCTGCCCTCAGAATATCCTGACCATTGCAGACAAGATCTTATTTGGACTACAGCTCCCAGAAAAACTGGCCCTGGCTTTTTCTTTGTGGTCTGAATCACCTCCGTCTTTTCCTTCCCCGCTGGAAGAGGGACAGCAGCTAGGAATTGAAAGCTGCTGTCTAGCAGAGGGGATTCTGGATAAAGAGCAAGGACAAGTAAATAGCCTTCTCTGCCCTCTCCAGAGTAGAAGTTAAACACACTTACATGCATTTAACTCACTAACAGGATGCCAGCCTGTATCTGTGTTTGTGTGTTCAGGGTCATTATCACTCTCAGCATTTTGCCCCCTCTCTCTATTTTTTTCCACAGCTCTTGGTGCTTCTGAAATATGGATCCCATGAGTAATGGAAAGATTTCCATTGAGGAGCTTATATATATATATATATATATATATATATATATATATATATATATTCTTTTGAGATGGCCCTGTAAACAGCCCTGGAAGGAAGACCACAATATATCCCTTGGGATGATGTACAAATCAAACATAATCCACCTTGCCTGTGTTTCAGCCAATCAGGTGCTCTCATCCACATCATTATCTGCAGAGTGCTCTTTCTGGCTTGTTCTTCCATGCTAGCGGATTTGGAACAGAAAATTATACTCAAGAAAATACTCATATTTTTCACCCACAAGGCATGCTAATATGAAAGCAATGGAATGCATTTCTGTAGGCAAAAAAAAGAGTGCTTTTTCTCCATCCCCTGTTATTTCTATCTCTTTCATCATGACCCATCACTTTCAAAAGGAACACAATATTTCCCAAAGGCATATCAAAGAAAAAGTTTCCATCAGTTGTGAGAGCAGAGGATCTGTCCCACCTGGCCATAGATTTCATGGAGACGATTCATTGCAGCATCATGAAAGCCTGGTACCGACAGAGTCCATGGTGAATTTGCTCGCATTCCTGCTCCCTGGTGAGTCTTGAGTGCAGGTGCCTGCTGGTACTGTTGCTGCCTAAATGTATCTTTCCGGCAATTGTGATAAGGAGTCGAGAAGCTAAGAGGCAGAATAAGATGGAAGCAATGAAGAATGATCACATGGGAATGATTTTCATCCTGTTTTTCTTTTTGTATCACCTGCCAATGCTGTGCTAATGTCCCTGTTTGGGGAAACAGAGTCTGATTGTACTCAGCATGTTGTTAAGCTCTCACTGAATTCCTTAAGTTGAGTGCTGGGCTCTTCTCTCATAAAATCATACGAGTTGGAAGAGACCACAAGGGTCATCCAGTCCAACCCCCTGCCATACAGGAGGTCACAATCAAAGTACCCTGACAGACAACCATCCAGCCTCTGTTTCAAGACCTCCAAAGATGGAGACTCCACCACCCTCCAAAGGAGTGTGTTCCACAGTCAAATACTGTCAGAAGGTTCTTCCTAATGTTCAGGTGGAATCTCTTTTCCTTTAGCTTTAATTCATGGTTCTGGGTCCTGTTCTCTGGAGTAGCAGAAAACAAGCTTGCTCCAGCCTCAGTATGACAACCCTTCAAACACTTAAATAGGGCTATCATATCACCTCTTAACCATCTTTTCTCCAGGCTAAACATCCCTAGCTCCCTAAGTCGTTCCTCATAGGACATGGTTTCCAGACCCTTCACTGTTTTGGTTGCCCTCCTCTGGACACACTCCAGTTTTAAAACATCCTTTTTGAATTGAAGTGCCCAGAACTGGACACAGTATTCCAGATGAGGCCTGGCCAAAGCAAAATAGAGTGCACTATTACTTCCCTGGATCTAGACTAAGCCTGCACAATATATGGCCTGGGGCTTGCATGTGGCCTGCCAAATGATTTCAGTTGGCCCATGAGGATGTGGAATAACTTCAAGGCTCCTCCACTGTTTGGAGGAGGAGGAAGAGTACACACTTGCCCTGCAAGGCTCCTCCACCACCTAGCTTTCTCCTTAGGAGAAGGCTGGCCAGAAGAGGAGGAGGAGGGCAGGCGAACACTCACCCTACAAGGCTCCTTTACTGCTCAGCTTTCTCCTGAGAAGGAGGACAAGCAAATACTTGTCTCTCGTGACTTTTCTGCTGCCTTGCTTTCTCCCAAGGAGAAGGCTAGGTGGAGAAGGAGGAGGATGGGCACTCTGCAAGGCTCCTTTGCTACCTGGCTTTCTCCTGACTAGAAGGATGCGTGGTGGTGGAGGAGGAGAAGGGGCAAACGTTTGTCCTGCAAGGCTGCCCAGCTTTCTCCTGAGAAAGCCGAGCAGCAGAGGAAGAAGAAGGGTAAACGCTTGACCCTCAAGGGGTCCTCTGTCACTTGGCCTTCTCCTGAGGAGAGGTCCAGGTAGAAGAGGAGAAGGACAGACAAGGCTCCTCTGCCGCTCAACTTTTTCCTGAATGGAGGGCTGGGAAAAGGAGAAGGAGGATGGAAGTAACATTATTAATTCTAATTAATATTATTAATTAATTAATATTTAATTTAAAAATATCTGCACCCCGAAGAAGTTTAACCTATTTTAATTTTGGCCCCTACTTACTGCCAAGTTGTGCAGGTCTGATCTAGACAATATACTTCTATTGATGCAGCCTAGAATCACATTGGTGTTTTTAGCTGCCACATCACACTGTTGACTCCTGTTCAACTTGTGGTCTACTAGACTCCTAGATCCCTTTCACATATAGTCTCATTAAGCCAGATGTCCCCATCCTATAACTATGCATATTATTTCGCAGTACCTTACATTTCTTCCTCAATGTGTGTGTGTGTGTTGGCTATTGAAACTAGGGCCAAGATCTTCTTTGGAGGTAGAGCCCTTAAATGAATTCTGACCAATGACTCCCAAAGCAATGAGCCTCATATCAGGGACTCTTTAGGTCTATCCAACACCCACATAAGAATGGAAAGAGCTTCTCCAAGGTGCTGCTGGGACAGGACTCCATTGCTTTTCACACAAGAGGAGAGCCAGCAGAGGGATTTGTGCTTTTGGCACCCATATAATTATGAGAAAAAGAAGAAAATGATAAGAGACAAGCTCCATGTGCTCTGAGATGGTCAACTGTCTATTTGTTTAAAAAGCCCAACGCATTTCAGCCTCAGTGAGAAAAGGTCTTCTTTGGGAACTAGAAACAAATGCAAATGTGTGTGCATATGTGTGTGTGTGTGTGTGTAGCTAAGAGTGTTATTAAGAGGAATTCATAATTAGCTCAAATTACGAGAGGGGCTGGCTACAACAGCCCTGCGGATATTGCCTCCCAATATGTATACCAAGTAGACCAGGAGATTCAAAAAACGGAGCAGAGACAGGCTTCTCCAATTAATATCCTAATTTATTAATAACAATGGCAACATGCACAATGCACAAGCACAGCATACCCATACAAGGCTCGAGAGAGCAGGGGTTGCTTGGGAAAGATTTCGAGGCAAAATTACGGGTGATACATACTATAGATGAAGCCTTCTCTGGGGTCCAGTTAAGTGAAGTGGCATGAGACACAACTGTTCCAAGAGTGCAAGGTGAACGGAGATGCTGGTAACTAGATCAAAGAACAAAGTGATGCAGTGTCCCCCTGAACTCAGACTAGAGACCCTGAGTGGAAGAATCCAGGGTTTTTTAAAGGCAAAATCAAGCCCCTGGCAATGTGTTTAACTTCTTGGTTAACGTCTAGACAAAAGGGTTCGATTGTTTAGCAATGGTTTGGATTGTTTGGTTAAGGTTTAGACAAAGGTGTTAGATTGCCTAGCTGAGGTAATCTGGTCTGGCAATATGCAAGGGGAAATGAGAAGGGATTGAGTTGTTTGGCCAGCCCATCAGTTGAGATATCTCGGCCATTATCGCCCATCCTTCTGATTATGGAGGTGATGATTGTCCATTTGCAACTCCCACACTGTCTGCCTGACTCAGGGGTTGGGGATTTTCCAGTCTTTCAGGTGACCTGGGCCATGGAGGCACATGGAGTCTAATGCAGAGTCCATCTGGGGCCATGTGGAATTCATACACACACCAAAATTCAGAAAAATGCACTTATGGTAACATATATATATATATATATATATAATAAGTATTTTAAAAAATCATAAAATCACATGGGATTACATTATAAACATACCCATCAGCAGAATTCACTGGGGTTGAGAACATCCTTGAAAACACAGAACCATTGAGTATAAAAAGAACAGATTCTACAGTTTTTGTTTTATGATCATATAATAATGGACATTTCACTTTTTTATAATAATAATAAATTTACTGATAGCAGGAGAAGCTTCTCCAACAAGGCAGAAGGATGGAACTGAGACAGTCATATGAATCATCTCAGCTGTGGGTCACATGCCACCCCAGACACCCAGTGCCAACCACTAAACCAGTTGAGGGATTTGGGGTCAAAAATGGAAGAATTGTGCCTCCAGGGGCCACAGTTCTCCTCTTACACAGAACCCCCTTTTATCTGAGCAAAAATAGTCTTCCTTAAAAGCTGGAAATCAACCTCTACATGTAAGAAGGTGAAAGATTATTGATCAAAGGATTATATGTTATCAGAATTGTTTGCTTTGGATATTGTGGATAAATAACTGGAGGATAAATATGGATTAGTTTTTCAATGCATGATAACAGCAGCAAGATTATTATGGTTTTTCAGTGCTTTGATCTTTTTAAATTGTATTATGATCTGTTTTAATACTGTAGTAGTTTAATTCTTTTTTAACTAGCATTTTGGTAAGTTTCAACTGTACTGTGTTTTTAGACTGTAAGCTGCTTTGAATCCCCATTTTGGGGGGAAAGTAAAGTACAAATATATAATAGTAGTACAGTAGTAGTAATTTGCACAAACGTGGGAAACTACTGAAGCATTGATAATAGAGGAATTGATTGTGTAAGGGCCTAAGCAGACGGCGCAAAGCGCCATCTTCGAGGCCAGGAAGGGGAGGGGCAGCCTCATGCTGGGCGCCCCAACCCCTTCCCCAAAACGTAGTCAGAGTGGCTGGCCCTCCAGATGGACGGTGCTCCAACGACGCACTTCTGCTGCAACGTCCGCACACGCTGCAGCGGAAGAGGTGCCGAAGGTGTGCCGGACGCCTTTTGCGGCGCACCTCCAGCGTCTTGCAGAAGGAGCACTATTTTAGCGCTCCTTCCTGGAGCAGGGACACTGTGCCGTGGGGCTGAGGAATGCGGATGCCTCGGCCCCAATCCACAGCTTCCAGGGTGGCCCCTGCCGCCCATCTGCTTCCCCTGTAAGTTGCCATGATAGCCAAAGTGGCTAAACTAATGTTTATAGCTTAGATCCAGACTATCTGAAAGACTGTATTTCTCCATACTAAGCTGCCAAAACTGTATGAATTCAGGAGAAGGCTTTCTCTCAGTCTTGCCACCATCACAGCCTCACTTGGTGAGGACACAAGAGACAGGGTCTTCTCAGTGGCTGCTCCCACATTTTGGAACTCTCTTCCACAGAAAGCTAGGCTGGCCCATTCCCTGCTCTGCTTTCATTTTGAATAGTTTTATATTTTTTTACATGGCATTTTAAAAGATTTTACTTTTTTTGATTTGTTATGTTAATGCAGCGTTTTAATTGTGTTTTAGAATTGTACTGGTTTGTTGTTTGACACCATTATAACTGCTATGACTCAATGCTATGGTGTTCTGGGATTTGCAGTTTTGTGAGGTGTTTAGCTTTCTTTGTCAGAGAGCTGTGGTGCCACAACAAACTACAAATTCCAGTATTGCACAAGATGGAGCCATGGCCGTTATAGCAGAGTCAAACTGCATTATTTCTGCAGAGCAGTTTAGATGCAGGAGACTAAGGTTTGAATTCCCACTCAGCCATGGGAACCCACAGGTGACCATAGGTGAGCTACACTCTCTCAGCCTCAGAGGAAGGCAGTCTGGACAAATTCTTCCAAGAAAAAAGGTTCTCATTAGGGTTGCCAGAAGTCAGAAATGATTTGAAGGCACACAACAACAACAACAACAAGAAGAGCTGTGAATAGTTCCTAACTTGAAGTTCTGTGTTCTGATCTTATTCCACATTTGATTCTGACTGTACAATTTAATCTTTTCCATTGCCTCTAGAAACTTCAGAGAGATAAGTGGATAACGTTCAGCTTTTTCAATGCAACTGCGTCTTCCTTCTATATTTTAAGCATCATCCCAAAAAGTTCAGATACAGGCTGATGGTGTTGGTAGATAATGCAAAATTCATTCCTGATCTTTGTTCAAATAACCTTGAGACTTTTTCAAGTTTCTGCAGTCACTGAAGAAGTCATTGGAAGAAAAAAGCCTTTCTTTTTCTTTTTCTTTTCTTCTGGCTGGATGGAAGGGGGTTAGAATGGCTTTTTAAAGCCAGATACCAGTCAGGGGGGCTTAATATTATTCATTTGATTGAAAAAGACAAGTGGATCTTCGCATGATGCATTACTCCATTTATGAAAAGTCGCCGTCTGGTTACGGTTGATAATCGCCCCGTGATTTAGTTAAGTCTCAATTTAGCACTTGAAAACAACCAGCTAATTGGATGCAGCCAATTCTCTCCCTTCAAAAGTGCTTTCGCTCCACTGACAGAGAGGGCATCAAATCGATGGGTTATTATAATGGCAGCAGATGGAAAGGGTGGAGGGGGTGAGGGCTTTTGATCAGGAGGGAATTGGGGAAATGGAAGGGGGAAGGGGGAGCATCAAAGAATCTGCTGCCCACCCCCCAAAGGATAAAAGAATCTAGACATCTTGTGGAATTTCTCTCCTTAAGAGTGGGGACGATGGGGAGTTCAAATGCAAAAGGCAGCCATTAGATCAAGGGTGGGAAACTGCAGTGAATCCAAGCTTCACCCTTCTGCCATGGGACCTTTTTTGGACCACATGGACGGCCAACAGTGCCCCCTAAAATGTCCTGGCTTTGAAAAACTGTGATGCTGGACAGTGCGGCAAGGGCCCTGCACCCTCTTTAAAAGTTGAATTCCTTCTCCTGAGGGCTATTCACATGGTGAAAGTAATCTTGGTGGAATGTGGGTTGAATCTTTGTTGTTCACATGCGTTTGGAATGCACCCCCAAGTATGTTGGGGGGGTGCTGCCAAGAAAACCACTTAACCCAGGATAACCAGTCTTGGAGTTTTTCCCCCTGAATTATCCTAAACGATTTGCATTGTTGGCTGTGTGAATAACCGATGCAAACAGAACCAGGATAAATCGTGATAAAACTCTGCATGCCTTGAACATGTTTTGAATACAGCCGCATAGTCGACTCCATTTTTATTTGAGTGCTGACACTTGTGAGCAAGAGAACTCACAGAGATGCTCATCGATATAGTTCCAATAAAAAAATAGTGTGAACAGAAAACCTGGAATGTGTGAGTGTGAATATAGTCATGCTAAAAAAAATCTGAATAACCCCTTAGACATTTTCAGGGAAGGAATTTTCCCCCATCAGAAAAAGAGCTGCCTGAGGAGGCTGGAAATGTTGCGGGCCACAAAAACAGCCTTGGGGCTACATACGGGGTCACACCAGTGGTGTCACTAGGGGCTACAGGCTGCACCAGGTGTTACTCTAAGGGGGGTGACACCACTGCTCCTCAAGCATCTTCTTTTTGGCATAAATGGGCTTTGGCATTCACCTGTATCTCATTAAATGCTGAAGAGATGGGGTGAGGCTCAATGGGAGGAGAAAAAAAAAGTCCCAGGTTTGGTTTTTTTTTAAAATTAAAATATTCTTTTAAAATTTGCTTTAACAACATCACCTTTTACCAAATGTTCACTTCAACCACGTGCAACTCTGCCTATGTAAATGCACTGAGACTGTGTGTATCATATTGTAATTGAAAGGTATAGTTTTAATTTTGCTAGTTGTTTTGTGTCACAGCTATTACCATGACATTCAGTGATATGCAGGAATTAAGATGAGTAACAGTAGTACAAAAAACATTACTAAGGATTCTGCATGGTGTGGTAAAGAAGGAGGTCAACGGGGTGGGTGGGTGACACCATGAGTTACCACATTGGGTGACACCAACCCTAGTGACGCCACTGGGTCACATTTTCACCACACCACTATGAGATGGAGACATTTTGGATGTCACAAGTGCAGCTATAATGGGGGGAAAGTTAACACCTGGTGTTTCAGCCAAAGTACAATTCTTTCTCTAAAGCAGTGATTCCCAAAGTAGGTAATATATCTCCCAAGAGGCAACGGAAAGATCTAGGGGGACAGTGGCATCCCTAGGGTTGGTGTCACCCAGTGCAGTCACTCATGGTGTCACCCCCCATGACCTCCTCCTCCTCCCATTTCACACCATACAGAATCCTTAGGATTGCTTTTTTGCACTAATGTTACTCGTAAAACGTAATTCCCATATATATATATATATTTAGAATGTCATGCTAATAGTTAAAACAACTAGCAAAATTAAAATGAAGCCATGCCATTAACAACAGAACAATACCTATCCAACACAGAACAATACACAGTTTACATGGGAATCACTCCTCCCTACCCAGGGTCTCACAGTATATATAGACCCACTCTCTTCCATTCCAGTATTCTCTGAAGATGCCAGCCACAGATGCTGGTGAAACGTCAGGAAGAAACTCTTCTAGAACATGGCCACACAGCCCGAAAAACCCACAAAAAAAACCTATTAAAATTATAGCTTCGAATGACAAAATCATACACATAACCTAAATGTATTTACATAAAAATAGTGAAGATTTGGTTAAAATATGGTGTTTTTTAAAGAAAAATTTAAAAGAATATTTTTTTAAAAAAAATCATTTTTTATTTTAAATGTGGGGGGTGTCCTGCCTTTCTTCTCCCACTGAGGTTCACCCCACTACCACCATCTCTTAAAGCATTTTAAAGGGAAGCAGATAAATGCCACAACCCATTTCTGGCAAAAGGTAGGTGTTTGAGGAGGAGTGGTGTCATCCCCCCTTAGGGTGTACATACATACAGAAAATAAAGAAACAGGGAGACAAAAAAGAAAGTGTAGAGAAGATAAAAGAGAAAAGGGGAGCAAACGTATAACTAAAACACAATAGTGTTCCGACCACCACCACCCCCATCTTAACTATAATGAATAGAAAAATTAAAAAGAGAGAGAGAAACACATTACTCCACCATTACAGATCCAGCTAAATAATCCTATTAGAATTACTAATAACCATAACCACAGATTATTACACTGTTAAATTTCTTATTGCTCCAAAAGTCCATAAATGGTTTCCTATCTTTCAAAAAAGTGTCCATTGGTTTAACCTTTGGAACTCACATTAATTTAGCAATTTTGGCTAACACAGCAACTTTCACAACCTGTTCCTCCATCATAAGTGCTTCAGTCCTTTCCCACGTTTGTGCTGCTGTTATCATGTATTGATGAACTAATCCATATTTATTATGCAATTATTTATCCACAATACCCAACAGAAATAATTCTGGTAACATTACAAAATCAACCTTTATTTTTATTTTTATTTTTTAAAAGGGATTTAATGTATGAACCTTTGACTAGAGATCTTTCACCTTCTTACAAGTAGAGGTTCATTTCCAACGATTATGGAGAAAAGTTTTTGCTCAGATAAAAGGGGATCCTCCATAGAAGATTTGTGGCCTCTGGAGGCATGATTCTCCCATTGACCCCCAAATCCCTCAACTGTTTAATGGTTGGCACTGGGTGTCTGGGGTGATTTGATTATATAGTGAGACTAATATCTATGCAACACACCCAACTACTACTACTTCTAAAGGCACACTGTGAGCTGGCTTACTGATGACTCATGACTTGACACTGAAGGACACAAATCACTCTTTGTTGCACCTCCTGATCTAGAAAATATAGGGTCCCCACATCTCAGGTCCTGGCTCCTCTTCACAAATCCTTAGAGCAAGTGGTGGAATGTCAAGGTGAGAGTACAGCCTTTAAGGAGTGTGCATGTTTTCTAATTTGTTAGACTTGGTGAGATGTAGCTGGGATGATAGAGTTCCATCATCATTATCACTTCTGCCAATGCTACCCACCCAAAACCTCTTTCTTAAGCCAAGCAGTGCCCCAACTGAAGGATTGCCAAAGTACTGAACATTGGGGAGCTGGAGAATGACAACTGCAGTGGTTTCCTCACACATTGAGACAGACATCTGGAGAAGTTCACCAGTGTCCTCCTGCAACACTTTCTCTCATCATGATCTGCAACTTCAGTTGTCATTTCCCCTCTCCTTGATTGGCAGTTCTTTGGAAATCCTTTGGTTGGTATACTTAAGAGGTAGACTGTGAGGGACACATTCAGTCACTAATGATGGTAAACATGAATTTTTACAAGACCATGAGCATGGCTTACAATCTCATATTTACTGAACAGCATTCCAGCAAGTTTTTTTCCCCTTTGAATGGCATACTCTATGTAAACGTGAATTATATATCATGCTTAATGTAATCACCAGGGGCTGCCCTTTGAGGCATCACCCTTGTAGCATCATCAGGGCCCACCCCTGTGGCACCCCAAGAGGATGCCTCTATATCTCAGGTTTGGACCCTGAAATCTCAGGGTCTGAGATAATCCTGACCAAAGAACCCTAGCCACATCTTCCTTCTGTCATAAGTGGTGTCACTAGGTTTGGCATCACCCAGTGTGACAACTCATAGTGCCACTCCCCCATTGACTTCATCTGATAGCATACCTTTGTAATCCTTAGTAATGCTTTTGTACTAATATTATTCATAAATCATAATTCCCACATATATCACTGAATATAATGGTAATCATTGTGACATAAATAACTAGCAAAATTTAAAGTCTACCTTTAAATTACAACATAATATGCACAACCTAAATGTATTTACACGGACACCATTTCATGTGGCTGAAGTGAACATTTGATAAGATGTGATGTTTTAAAGACAATTGTATTTTTTAAAAAAATTAATTTAAAATTTACATTTTTAATTTTTTAAAAAATTAAATTTTCATTTTAATTTCTTAAAAACCTGAGCCCTCTCCTTTCTCTTCCCACTGAGCCTTGACCCACTCACACCATCTTTTCAGCATTTTAAAGGGATGCAGGCAAACACCACGGCCTGTTTCTGCCCAAAGATAGATGTTTGAGGAGCAGTGGTGTCACACACACCCTTATGGTATCACCTGGTTTGGGTCACATATCCCACATGCCCTAGTGATGCCCCTTCTGTCATATGGATTAGTCTTCCTCCTGTTAGAAAAGGATGTGAGCATCACATATCACTAGAAAGATATGCCCATTGGTATATTATTACTATTTTTTTTTGTTTCTGGTATAACCAATTATGCCAATAAACAGCCAGATCAACAGCATCCATAACTATTTTTAGGTAAACAGAAGATTGGGGAAAGGAGAAAGGAAACAAAGAAATATGCCCCCCAAAACCCTTTTGTGGAACAATATGGAAAACTTGATATTGAATCAAGAGTTGCACTGAGAAGCTCCCAGGTTAATTGAGGGACATATGAACAGAATTGAGAGAGATCATTTAGCTCCAGAAATTGCTCTTTCAAACATGGTCCCAAAGCAGTGTGAAAAACAATTATTTTTTCTTTTCACATCCTTTTTTTCCCACCACCCTGCCCCATAAATATATCTCTTGCATCTAGGGATTAGCAACCTCTAATTTCTTCTATACAGAAATGACCTCATTTCGCTGACAAACAATGGTCATCTATGTATAAAGTTATCAAGGCTCTCATTATCTTTTTCAGTGATCAACCAAAGACTGTTGGAATGTTGATATCTAATGTTATTTACTGGAACTTCTCTGAGTCAATATTAATCCAGTGGTAGAGGAAAACAAACAGCCTTGGAATCAATATGGTGCTATGATATTTCTTCAGGCAAATTGGCTTTATGCCTAGAGAGTTCCTTGCTTTTTTCCTCTTATTATGGGCCTTTCAGTCTCCAGCTGGCAATCCTGAAGCATTTGATTTAAAACCTACAATGATGTTTTTCTGTGTGATTTATTGAATGGGATGTGTATTTCTAAGCAGATACCAAGGCCTGGCAGTAGAGATAAAGTTTACTACCTTAACTAATAGTTGGTTGCTATCTCTTAAGGCTCATAGAGGAGCTCACCTAACCTCTGAGGGCCAGGAG
>CM034706.1:6564645-6578148 GCA_020142125.1 Phrynosoma platyrhinos
TTTGGTGACTGTTGTTTAGGGAGCCAGACATTGGACAGTGACTTTGTGGACAAGAGGGGAAATCTTGTAAATAGACATACAGTTGCTGTTTCGCTGTGAGCAAAGGAGAGGTGGGGATGGGTTCTTTCCTCTGATCATTAGAATACATCTCTGCTTGTTATTCTATTAGCATTTTCAATTTGGTGCCCCGGTGTACCAAATCGCACGGCACATCAAAGTGCAGTCTGCTTTCAAGCGGGAAGTAAATCCTGAATCATTTTTAAGCTTTGTTCTCCTTGGCTAATCAATTACTTTGAGAGCTGCTGAGTCTTTTGTCTAAAGGGATTGGGTTGGAAAGAAAGTAAACAATCTTTGCCAATGAAAGAAATGTGTCTTTTAGATTCTCACTCAAACAGGGACCCTTTGCTGAATGTGCCGTGAGTCCGGACAAGAAAAGGAAACTCCTAGCGCCAATGTGCAAGGAAAATACATGTTAGGCTGTTTTGCCCAGCATAAAGTTACAAAATGGCATCTCCTTCCCAGAAACCTTCAGAGAGGTCTGTGCAATTGTAAATGGAATGAAGACAGTACACAAAGAGGAGGAGGTATTTTCTTTCTCAGGAGAAGAGAAATTGGGGTTGCTCAATGAAATTGACTGGGAAGAGGTTCAAGAGTGCAGCAGTTGGGTTGGGGGTTCTTGATGAGATAGGGGATGATGGGACAGATCAACTAATAACTACTGTGGTTCAGGCTTGAAGGTCAATAAAGGAAGCACCCAATAAGTCAGTGGAGTGGTAAATCAGGTCCAGTTTTTAGTATGAACTTTAAATGATTTATCCAAGTGGCTGTACCTGTTTTGGGAACAGATCCCAGCACCTCAAGTAGTTCCTTTAAGGTTCAAACAAAACTGTGGAGCAGATTCACCATCCCACTGATTCCAGAGACACATAGCTGCCACTAGCTACAAGAGAAGGTTCAAAAAGAGATAACTCATGAAGAACATGGACTTTTCGTTGACAAAAGGTAGAAATGGCCACTAGATTCCAGTTACCCTCCACTGGTTTTTCCACTGGGATCTTCTGGAACTGTGTTCATAAGAACATCAAGTACATAAGGAAAGCCATGTGAGAGCAAACCAAAAACTTCACAAATTCAACAGTTTGTTTTCACTGTAACCAATCAGTTCCCTATGGAAAGATCCTATATTTTCTATTTGATGAGGGTGTAGCCATTTGGGCTCCCCTGAAGCCTTCTTATATTTCCTTCTTATACGTGAAGACTGGATGAATAGGATGCTAGTCTAGATGAACCTTGGTCTGATCCAATATGGCCCTTCTGAGGTTTGTATGGAGTCAAACTGTCTTGAGTGCCAGGTATTTAGAGATAATGCTAATTAGATGGACCTAAGTATGGCTAATAGGTATTGATCAACCAATCACCCATTCATTCATTTATCTAATCTTCTTTTAAAACCAATAACCACATCTGATGGCAATGGGCTGTGTAAGAAAATGATGAGTTGTAAGGACTGAGGAGTTTGTGAAGTCGTAGGCTTTCATGGCCGGCATCCATAGTTTTTTCTGGGTTTTTCAGGCTGTGTGGCCATGTTGTAGAAGAGTTTCTTTCTGATGTTTTGCCAGCATCTGTGGCTGGCATCTTCAGAGAATGCTGCCAAAATGTCAGAAAAAAACTCTTCTAGAACATGGCCACACAGCCCGAAAAACCCACAAAAAACTACTGAGGAGTTTGATTTTTACTGTCCTCAACCAACTAGAACATCCATTTCATTCAGTGAACCTGACCTTGAGCTACATAGAGGAGAGAGAAATTCCCTCTTGATCTGCTCTTCAGCCATGGATTGATCCAGCAAAATAAGTTTAAACTTTGTTACCAGACAGATAGGTCCTAGTGCTATTGGTCAAAAGATATTGTGAAACTATTCCATCTTTTCCCCCCATGAATGGATTTCCTGTAGCAAGAAAAAGATGGAAAAGGCAGTGGGAACACTTGGGGTTTCAAGTGGGAAACAGCAATGATTGGACCATTTTGACCTGCCAAACCAAGTTCCTGGTCAAGGGCCATTACATCTTACTGCCTTCATCCAAGACTCCTTTCCTGAGCCCTTGGTTCTACTCACAGCCCAGTACAGTAGCCAGATTCCTTGCTTTATAGTGATCATCCTCTAATTCAAGGGTTTTCAAAGGACCATCCTGCTCTGAATGCACAGTCTGCTTGAAGGGAATATCTAATTCCATTCCAATGGAGGGAAAACTTTAGCTAACATCCTATATCACACAAGTTCAACACTCTCTCTGTGCTGTTCCACTGGGCTTCTATTTGTGTCCCTTGTGGAATGCAGATTCACAGTTGGAGATTGTATTCCCAGAGCCATTTAGTATGGGATTTCCAGGCAGCATCTGCTCTCATTCTGCAACTGGTATAAAATGGCTGCTGTTGCTGTCCTGGATCTCCAGCCACAACTCTGAAGATCCAGGAGGGGGATGGCTGCTCTTCCAGCTGACTGCAGCCAGATGCTACATCAGGCGCTTGAAACCTTCTGCAGAGTAGTACACACCTGCTTTTTGATGCTTTCCATAGTAGTAAAATTCAAAGATATAGCCATGTTAATCTGTAGAATCAGTGTGTAGAGAAATCTTGTAGCACCTTTGAGACTAACTGAAAGAAAGAAGTTGGCAGCATGAACTTTTCCCCAAGAAAATTCCATGATAGATTTGTCTTAGGGTCACCTAAGACAACCACACCAACATGCATTTGGTGCACACAAAAAAAAAATTGACTCTTCAGGGCCCAAAGGCCACAAAAATGGCGCTGGTGTCACATGCTCCCATGAGCCACATCTTGGACACCTCTGCCCTAAAGCTTCTCTTCATAGTATTAATGGACACCAGACAGTTCAGAAATTTGTCCATGTCTGCCTCCCACACTTCCTGTCTGTGAGCCTCTTTGGGTCCCTTTTTGGGAGAAAGGCAGTATAGAAATGAACTAAATAAATAAATAATGAAATAAATTCCCAGACTTTACTCAAGTTTTGGGGGAGGAAAAGGCAGAATCCCACACTGCCCTGACTGGCAAAGCATCTTTATTTTAAAATTAAATATAGGACACACCACATATGAAACCCTGTTGTTTGTTGTTAATTGCCCTCAAGTCAATCTTGACTCATGGCGACCCTGTGGATGAGACATCTCTAAGGCCCCTGTTCTATTCTCCTCTGCTTAGGTCCTGTAAATTCATACCCATGACCTCCCTAGTAGAAATCAACTATCTTGCTTGTAGTCTTCCTCTCCTTCTATTGACTTCTACCTTTTCTAGCATTATTGTCGTTTCCAGTGATTCATGATTTCTCATGATATGACCAAAGTAGGATAGTCTCAGTTTGATCATCTTGGCTTCCAAAGAGGTTTCAGGCTTGACTTGTTCAAGGACCCATTTGTTTGTCTTTTTGACTGTTCACGGGATCCTCAGCACTCTTCTCCAGCACCACCTTTCAAATGAATTTATTTTCTTCCTATCTGCTTTCTTCACTTCCAAGCTTTCACATCCATACATGTTGATGGGGAATAAAATGGCATGAATTCTAACTTTAGTGCTCAGTTGTATTTCTGTACTCTTTGGGATCTTTTCTAGTTCTTTCACAGCTGCCCTTCCCATTCCTAACCTGGTGGTGCAGAGGATCCCTGGTGGCACAGTGGTTAAATGCCTGCATTGCAGCCTTACTCACAAACCATAAGGTTGTGAGTTCAATCCCAGCCAGGGGCTCAGACTTGACACAGCCTTGTATTCTTCCATTGTTGCTAAAATGAGTACCCAGATTGTTGCAGGCAATTAGCTTACACATTGTAAACTGCTTGGAGTGCTTGAGTGTGCTGATAAGCAGTTAGAAATGTACTTGCTATTGCTGTTGCTAGCCTGATGATTTCTTGACTGCAGTCTCCTTCCTGATGTTAAATAATTAAAGATCATTAGTTGATTAAAGGTAAATCATGGTGATAATACATTGAAGTACTTCAAAAATTCAGATAACCATAATGGTAATGTGATCCCTGCTGAGACAGGTAAAACATAATTCATCAAGTTTCTTTTCGAAAGTAACATTCCAAGCTGAGAGATAAGATCAGAGGAAGGAAGAGGAGCAAGAGCCTTGAAGCAGCCCATCAGCCAGGACTAGGTAATGGCTTCCATATCAGTGGTGCAGTGAATCTGCTTTGGGCTTTGGTCTGAATTTGAAAGGAGCTATCCAAGGTGTTTAATCCTATCCCCCAAATAGATTCACAACCTTGGATAGCATTTTAAGCATCCCTTCCTGAGAGCCAAGTGTCGTGTAGTGTGTGTGTGTGTTGGACTATGATTCTAGAGAGGTTCAAATCCTGCTTAGCCATGAAAACAACTGGGTGACTGTGGGCAAATCACACTCTCTCAACCTCAGAGGAAGGCAATGGCAAACCTCTTCTGAACAAATCTTGTGAAGAAAACCCTCGGATAGGATCACCATAAATCAGAAATAACTTGAAGGCACACAACAACAACAAAAGCCATTGTTGGTACTTTGTTTTTTCAGTTAAAAAAAACAAGAGGGGTTAATGCATTTTTCAATGAGTGAAGAGCTTGGGGAGTCAGAGTGGGCCCCAAAAGCCATGCTTGAACTCTTGAGGACTTCATATGGCCCATGACCTGCATATCACACAATTCCTATCCCTGTGGTAGTCGGTGGATATATAGATATGTAGCTATTTAGAGATAAGAAAATTGTGTCACTGCTGGGTCTAAATCGGAGCTCCATTTCCTGGTATTCTGATTCTTTTGTCTGCTCCAGCTCTGTCCATCTCCTCAAATCCCTTTTCTAGGACACTCCACACTGTGCTGCAAAGGAAATGTGATGTGCAATAAACGGCTTTTGACCCGGCAAGCCCCAAGAGGGCAAACTTCTAATCTGGCAAAGAAAGGTCTGGTGGATGGCTTAAAGAGCCAAAAGGATAAGTGCCCGCACAAAGGAAGCTTCTGAAAGTGATTCCATCCCATAACTGCAGGGATGGTACTTAACCACTGAGTTGCAATTGCCTGCCAATATTACAGCAAGTGGCAGAGGAACATGAACTAAAGGCTGTGCAAAAGCTAAGGAAACATTTCTAGAGGGCAAGGAAAGACACAATGGCTAAAGCACATGTGAAGATGAATGATCCCTGATCAGATCTGTCACATTTTTTTAAAAAAAGATGGAAAATTGAGCAATCTGAAATGTGAATTAAGGCCATTGTAGCAAGGAGTAACCATTCCCTTTGGGCATTTTCCTTATCTGAATAGCTTGATCCCATTACCACCATAATCATGAAACCACAGAGTTGGAAGGAGACTCATAGGCCATCAGTCCCTACTCAATGCATGAACTCCATGAACATCCCCAACAAGTACGGTAGCTGTTCAGCCTCTTTTTGAAGACATCCAGAGACAGAGACCACACCATCTGTCTACTCAGGGATAGGCAACCTTTCCCCTTTAAGGGCCGAGGGACTTCAGCTCCCAGAATGGGACAACATGGGACTATTGGCCAACATGGCTGAGGCTTCTGGGAGCTGAAGTCCCTTGGCCCTTAAAGGGGAAAGGTTGCCTACCACAGGTCTAGATTGTTAGTTCCATTGTTGGACAGCTCCTGCTGTCAAGAAGTTCTTTGTAATGTTCAATTGAAAGACTGTTCTTGGGGAAATAGGAATGGAGCTTCATGACAGGGATGGCAAGAACAAGGCAATGGTTCTGGGGGATGGAGAAAACCAACAAGTCTCAAACCCTTCAACTTTTCACAGATGAAAACTGGGACATGGGTATCCATGTACAGTAAACATCCATGCACAATGGTACTGTAGGAGCAATACCACTTCTGGAATCTTGGGCAGAACATAATCATTTCTCATCAGACAAATATGCCCAACCTTTTCTATAGGGAAACTTAGACATGTTTAAAACACCAGCAGGTAACTTGTTCAGGTGAAATGACACATTTAGCAAATATCTTTAACAATTAACAGGGTCATGCATTTAAATCAAAAGGTGATTGCAACTGTATACTACCAACCCTTCTAATTTTTACAAAAACTTTGATGGGTCTTACTTTAACAACATTTAACAGATGGAAACCAGGACATATGTAGGCAAGCAACATCAGAGTATGATCAAGATTATCAATATTACAGAGGTTATTAATAAGAAGGTACATATATAAACTAGGACAGATTTCAGTAGTTTGCTTTTCCCCCTCTCAGAACTTCAGAAATTTCATACCAGCCAACATTTCACAGATGGACACCAGGACATATGTGGGCAAACAACATCAGAATGTGAAAAGATGACCAAGTTTATGAATGAGAAGATACATATGTGGTCTCTTTCAATTCTATGATTCTATATAAGCTGGGACAGGCTACAGCAGTTTGCTTTTTCCATAACCTACTGGGAAGCACAATATTCCACCTCCTCCTTTCCTCTTCTCCTCCCCTTCCCCAGCTGCATCTACACTGCAGAAATAATGCCATTTTACACCAATTTAACTGCCATGGCTCAATGCTACAAAATGCTGGGATGTGTAGTTTTGTGAAATATTTAGCCTGCTCTGCCAGAGAGCTAGTGGCACAACAAACTAAAAAACCCAGAATTCCATAGGATGAACCCATGACACACAAGCGGTGTCAAACTCTGTTAATTCTTCAGTGTGGCAGCAGTTTGAGTTGACTGAGTGCAAACTACATCTGCACTTTGAACTTAATTTGCAGCAAATAAATAAGCTGAGGGCAAAGGGGGGAAATGGGAGGAGGACAAAGAAACTGGAATACTTTCAAAGCAGATGAAAAAGGAGGACAACAGAAGACAAATTGAGACTGTCTGTGCCAAATCAAGATAGTTGGAGGGTATGAAATTCATGAGGGAGAAGAGTTCCATCAATGGAGATAAGCAGAATCTTCCATATCATCTGCAGTACAAAGACTCAGTACAAAGACTGTTGCCCCAAGGTCTAGCCCACTTCACCCCTCTTCTGCGCTAGTATCAAATTGATGTCAAAAGAGACGTTTTAAGCATGTAGTCAAGAAGGCACCCCCAATGCAGGAAAATAGCCATGTCATATAAGGACATCCATGACCATACAAGGAGATCTGGCTGGCTCAGCATCGGGGAGCTCAAGAACACATGGCCAGGATAGATCAATCAAGATCAGAATCTTCATCATCCCTTCATTGCTAAGAGTGATGGCGTGTGATAGACCTTATGCTTACAAATGAACAGATACTTCCCTCTGGAGGAGATGCTTCATTGTCCAGAGACATTTGCTCTAATTGTCCAGTCATTTACAAGTTCCCTTCTCATTCTTCTCTCCTGGAAACTTCACTTTAATCCCAGAATCTGCTCTGGGGTACATTTTGCCCTATAAATATGCCTGCCAAGGGACTTCCAATTTGGTCTCACCTGAGATTCACAGAGACTCTGTCAGTATCTCTCTTGACTCTTCAGCACTACAGGCAGCTTCTAAGCCATTTCACTTCACAGAATCCCCCAAATGCAAACTTCACTTCTGGAATCGGTATAGTATTACCTTCTGCAATCCTTAAAGTCACTATCTGCTACCACCTTTTATTTTGTTAGTTCTTGTGAGTATGAGAGCATGCTTCTGTGTGAGTGGTGATTTTCTTTTACAAATAAAACTATATTTGGACCTTGCTGTTTCAAAACCCTGGGATCTAGGGTAAGAACACTTGCTGGAGGATAAACAGGAAGGGGAGTTTGCTGCTTTTATCCCATGGAGTCCTTGCACAATACACATTGTGACTCCAGTTTAGCTGCCATGGTTCCATCCCATGGTATCTTTGGATTTGCCATTCAAGGCAGTGTATCTAAAATTCTCAGCCAGAGAGCTGTAGTGCCTCAGGATTGCTTAGGATGCAGCCATTGCTGTAGAGGTAGTATCAAAGTGTTCACAATTGTGTAGAGCGAAAGGGTTCCAGGTTGTAAGCTTCACACAAGAATGTTGGTTGGTCATCAGATCAAACTGAAGAATAGGCCAGATCAAAAATTGGATAAGTTGCTTTTTGGAGTACAACTCCCAAAAATGCCAGTGTCGCCTCCAGAACCTGAGGGCCTAAATCCATATATTAAACCTGGCTAAAGTAGACCTAGCAAATCAATGGATGGCAAGCATTGACTTACCAATCCCAGCCACCTTGAGTCCCAATTTTGGGAGAAAGATGGGCTACAAATATCAAGGCTAAGGCCAAGAGGCTATATATACCATTTATATATACTATTCAGTGTGTCCTACACACTGGAGATTCTAGGAGTTGTGTTTCAAAAAGTAACTTTTCCAGACACTGGGTTAGAATGAGAGATGGCCTGATCTTATGTCCTTTTAAAGATGCTTGGAACTTTGTATGAGTGCCATTGTGTAGCCTCCCAGAGAATTCAGTAAATATCAGCTGCATCTTTTATTCTGTGTTTCCTCCATTTAATGTTATACCTTTGTGTTCCTTTCCTACAAGCTTCAACAACATCTCTACTTTCTTTATGTCTATATCCATCAAGGGGAGGGGTGCATGCATTGCCTCTACCCTTTGCTTTTACAATGCGCAGGTCTCAGATTGCTTCAGATGAATAAAGCTTGTCGTTTTTAAAGTAGCAGATGTTACAATACTGGACTAATTCCAGCTAACCAAGGCAGGAGCAAGTGAGTAAAATGCACTCAAATCATGCCAGCTAGTGACTCCAAGCATCAGTGTAGCAATGCCAGTCACAGGTGACAGATGTCCACTGGGAACAGACTTAAGGTCAAATAAAGAAGAAAAGAATCCATCTGTTCATCTTTTTTTTTCCACAAGCTAATTGGCTTTTCACCTGCCTCTATTTTGACTGAATCACGCATCCATTTTCTTGGCTGAATCACGCACATCTTCCTCCAAAGTCCAAACCCATGTTACATTACTGCTTATTCAACAACCACAAAAACTTGTGTGAAGTCCAGCTTCAAGTATTCCCTTGCACAAATATAATTTTTTTGGGGGGGAACCATTTCAGCTCAAGACACACATAGAATCATAGCATTCTAGAACTGGAAGAGACTACCAGAGTTATCCAATCCAACCCCCTGCCATACAGGAATACACAGTCCAAGCACTCTTGACATATGGCCATCCAGCCTCTTTTTAAAAACCTCCAAAGAAGGAGACTGAACCACCCTCTGAGGCAGCGTCTTCCACAGTTGAACAGCTCTTACAGTGAGAAAGTTATTCTTAATATTGAGGTGGAATCTCTTTTTCTGTAGCTGGAATCCATTACTCCATGCCCTACTCTCTTGAGCAGCTGGAAGCAAGTTTGCTCCATCTTCAATATGTGTTGTGTTGTATGCCTTCAAGTCATTTCTGACCTATGGCAACCCTAAAGTGAACCTATCATGGGATTTTCCTGGCAAGATTTGTTCAAAAGGGGATTGCTATTGCCTTCCCCTGGGGATGATCATCAATATAATAATAATAATAATAATAATAATAATAATAATAATAATTTGTATCCCGCTTATTGAAAAGAAAAGCCAAGCGGCTTACATAAAAAAACCCCATACAATATATCCCCAAAAACCAACCCACCCCCCCTTAAAACAGTATTAAACATTTCGTGATTAAAATGGAAACACTAAATATAAACAAGACAATAAAAATATTTAAGAAACAATAAAACCCAGCCATATGGCATGCCTTCGAATATTTAAACATGGCTAGCATGTCAACTCTTATAACATCCCTTATTACATCCCTATGACATCCCTTTAAATATTTAAACATGGGTATCATGTCGCACATCCACAATGAATGTAGGGCTGGTTTCACAGCCCCAAATGCCCTTTGCTACTGTCACCACTAGGTTAAGATTTCATGTCTAAAACCTGAAATCTAGGGAATCATACACACACACATGTGATATTACAAAGGGCAAACCCGGTATTAGGTGCCCATGGGTAAACCCTGGTGATTTTGTTCACAGATATTGGCTGGCATTCTGATAGTGACATACCCATGTGTAAGTCACACTATATATGCAGGGCTAATTATTTGCCATAGAGCAATGGACATATTCCACTGGCAGCGGCAAAGCAAAGTTGAGCATACAGCAATGTTGTGCATTGCAGTTACACACAATGCATTGTACTTTGCACATTGCACATGGCAGTGGCTTCCCTAGGGTTGGTGTCATCCAGTGCAGTAACTCATAGTGTACTCCTCCCATTGACCTCCTCCCATTTCACACCATACAGAATCCTTAGCAATGTTTTTTTGCACAAATGTTACTTGTAAATTGCAATTACCATATACCACTGAATGTAATGGCAATAGTTGTGGCCTAAACAACTAGTAAAATTAAACTTATACCTTCAAATTAGAATATCATATGCACAACCTACATGCATTTGCATATACATAGTGAAAATTTGATTAAAATGTGATTTTTTTTAAAGAAAGTTTTAAAAGAATAAAACAAAAACAAAATTCAAAATTTTAAAAAATAAAAATTAAAAAAATTGAAATTTAAAATTTTAATTTTAAAAAAATCCTGGGGCCTCTCCTTTCTCCTTCCACTGAGCTTCACCCCACTCCCACCATCACTTAAAGCATTTTAAAGGGAAGCAGATGAATGCCACAGCCCGTTTCTGCCTAAAGGTAGCAGTTTGAGGAGCAGTGGCATCACCCCTTCCCTTTTATGGTGTCATCCGGTGCAGTCTGCACCCCCCCCAAACACACACACCCCCCTAGCGATGCCATTGGCACATGATGATTTCACACTGTACATGGCTCATGACACATTGCACACCATCCAGCCAGGTGTTGTGCAGTGTTGCTCTTTTGCATAGGGGTTGCATAGTGCTGGTGCAGCTTATCTCTGCAGGCAAATATTTATGCTGAGCTGAGGGGGTGTTGGATTGCACCCATTCTTTTCAAGCACTGCTTTCACCCAGAGATTGCTTTTTATAGGACAGGGGTGGGCAACAGTGGGAGACTAGAGGAGTGCATTAGTTCCCTCAGGAGACCTTTAAGGGCTGCAACCTTCACTACATTCACACTGCAAAACAAAATGCCCCCAGTGCCCTGTAAGTATGTAGGAAGCATCTTTACCTTGATTGATGATGATGATGATGATCCTTTGTTAAACTGGAAATGAGTGAAAGTCACTTCCTGATCACTTAAAAATGTCCTCTCCTGGGGCTAAAATGGCTGGAGGGGACCAGATTAATGATAAGGGAGGGGAAGTTTTAACTCTGTCTGTTTTTAAATGCTGTAACCCACCCCGATTGCCGGGCAGAGGGGCGGGCTATAAATAAATTATTATTATTATTATTATTATTATTATTATTATTATTATTATTATTATTATTACTATATCAGGTTATCTGATGATACTTTACTGATTCCTAGATTCTTAGACAGAATTTGAATCATGGATGGTCCAAAATTGCAGCCAATAGCATCTGAAAGAAGAGGAGGAGGCTGCTGCCACTTAGGGTCAGAAAGGATGCTGATAAGAGAGGGGGGTCATTTTAGAAGGCAACAGCTATTAAGAATACCAGGGTTTATGCTGCACTTTAAAACCTTTTAAGATATCCGCTATAATGCTGCACTTTATTATGTCGCTGATTTCTTCTCTTGGTTTTAAGGATCACTTTTATGACTATGCTGGTGCTACGTAAACCCTTGATGGCAGGAAAGTGGGGTGAAAATATTCTACCTGTATGTGTTGTGCATTTCTTCCATGTGCGTATGCATGTTTGTAAAAGAAAAACATTCAGAGGGCAAGAAATAGGCTTACCACTCCTATTGAGAACTTTGCCTTGAAACCCAAACAGACATAACATCGGTGGAGAAAAAGAAAAAGAGTGTATGTGCCTCATTCCTATTGTCTTGTACCAAAGCCTTTTCTTGGCTCACATTCAGCTTTGTCTGAAAGACAAAGGCAATGGTTTTGTGGATCTTTATTCCAATTTCTCATCATGGCTATGCTTCTGCCAGGACACTGTAGGGGAAGAGGATCATTGAGAAGAAGGGAAGTGAGAGAGGTCTACCCCACCACAACCACCACCTTTCACTTCTCTATGCTTCCAGCATCTCAGCATTTTTCCATCTCCGAAGCTTGCAACAGGGCATATAGTGCAGATCTATAGCTACATCTACTGGGCAAGGAATGGAACTGAGCCACTCTTACTCTGAATCGGAAAGCCGTGTTTTCCCTGCAATTCCTGCCTGAGATCCTACATCATTCTTCTATAATCATAAAATCATAAAATCATAGTTGGAAGAGAGAGACCAAGGGCCATCCAGTCCAACCCATGCATGAACTCACAATCAAAGCATCCCTGACAGATGGCCATCCAGCCTCTGTTTAAAAACCTCCAAAGAAAGAGACTCCACCACTTTCCAAGGGAGTTTGTTCAATTGTCAAACAGCTCTTATGCCAAGAAGTTCCTCCTAATGTTTAGATAGAATCTCTTTTTCTGTAGCTTGCATCCGTTGTTCTGGGTCCTATTCTCTGGAGCAGCAGAAAACAAGCTTGCTCCATCTTCCATAGGACACTCCATCTTCAATAGGACAATATGGGTGTAGCTGTACATTAGGGGTGTCATCCTCAATATGACATTCCTAATGTACAGCTACACCCATGTAATTGCATGGCAGCTGGGCTATCCAGCGGTTTGGACTGAGATGATTTTTAGGGTTCTTGTCAACATCGTGACCAAACATTAACAGCTGTCCAGTGTTACAGTAAGGCTTAGTTTGTATTAGTGACTTTCTTTGATAGACTGGCAGTTTGAGGGCCAAAGATATTAAGGCTGAGAATGGACTGGGGAAAGGGAGACTTTTCCTCTGTTGTTAATCTGTTTGCACATTTCTCACATCTATAAGGAGCAGGGAGATGGGGTATACTTGTGTACTTTCATTTTCTTTGTTTGCTTCTGTACTATATCACCTTTGGGAGTACATCCACCATTGGCCTTGTTTTAGATGCAAGGGCTCTCTGTTTTGCCAGCCATGGGGAATTGGGATGCCAGTCCAATTAGTTGTTTAGGGGTCCAGTTTTATCACTAGCTGTGAGGGGAAGCTGGACCCCATCAGTGAAAAGGGTGGGCTGCCTTTCTGATATAGACCATCTGCTGCACCTTTTACCACCAATAAAGCCTCTAAAAAGCCTCTAACAGGAATGTGTCCCCGTGTTTGACACCCAGGCCTCGTTCTACTATGATTTAAAGTGAATTGCTGATCGGGTTATATGACCGTCGTTCCCACTTGAGACCAGTTCTGATCCTATTGAGCTCGGCTGCAATCGCAATGAAGCAAGGCAAATGCAAAAAAACCCTGATGTTTCCCGACACTAGTTTTTTTGGAGGTTCTTTTGAAAAGAATCGATTCCAAAGCGTGTTCAACAGGTGGGAATGACAAGTCTGAATCACATTATTCTGGAGGGGAGGGACTAATGGCAGAGGGGTGT
>CM034706.1:6603704-6613907 GCA_020142125.1 Phrynosoma platyrhinos
CAACTTTAAGTGCTGTAGCACCATCCTATGGACTCCTTGGATTCATAGTTAACTGAGGAAACATAGCATATCAACACACTGAATGTAAACTGCCACCTAAAAACTTCCTGTTCCCTCTGCCACCCACCATCCCTGTCAACTTCATGATATAAATGGTATTTTGTATTGAAACAAGAGCTTATTTACACTACAGAATTGTAGCAGTTGTGTACCGCTTTAGCTGTCACAGCCTCATAGTATGGAATCCTGAGATCTGTAGTTGGGTGAGGGACTTAGGGTGCATCTACAATGTAGAAATAATGCAGTTTAATGCTACTTTAAGTGCTGTAGCTCCATCCTATGGGGTCCTGGGATTTGTAGTTTTACAAGATCTTTAGCCTTCTCTGCCAGAGTGCTGGTGTCTGAGAAAAATACCAATCCCACCATTCCATAGAATGGAGCCACAACAGTTAAAGTGATGTCAAACTGTATTGTTTCTACAATGTAGAGACACCCTTAGAGCTGTAACCACACTGAACTATTATAGCACTTTGATACCACTTTAACTGCCATCTCTCAGCCTATGGAGTGCTGAAATTGGTAGTTTGCTCACATACCTAAGATTCTCTGCCAAAGAACTCTAATACTGCAGTTCAGAGATTTGCATGTTCTTGGCCTCACCCCAAATGTCACTCCCCTGTTAGACTCATCTCAGTGATGTACCAATGGCACACAACACACAAACAAAGACCTTCGTGGCAAACTGGAGATCCCTGGTGCCAGCTAGGGATGGATGAAAATGGGTGCCTAGCCTTTAAAATCACCTGGTGAACAAAAATCCGAACAACTTGCCCTAAGATGTGTCCCCACATCCAGAGAGCTGGAGAAGCATTGCACTTCTTTCAGAGTTCAGCAGAAGTTATGTTTTGAACAGGAAAAATAATACTTATTCCCAGCTCTATTTTTAACATGTCTGTAACTATTGCTTTTAAGAACTGAAGAAAATCTTCCAAGCTCTGCTTTGAACATAAAATAGCCTACAGTAGCTTTTCCAAAGCAGCTTTCAGGAGTGGAGTGACAAGAAAACACAATGATGCAATGTAGAGGGGTGGGTATACTATTTGCAAGGCAATGCTCTTGCTCAAAGGTTCCTCCACTTTACCTGGAGGACTGGAGAAGCAATAGGGGAACACTGGTCAGCCGGAGATCTGAGCTTCCTTAGGTCCTCCTAGTGAGTGCATCACACAGGTGAGGTGCAAGCCACGCTCTCCTTTTTTTGCCCATCAGTCTCTTAGCAGTTGCTGTTCAACATGTAGTTTGAAGCGGCACAACCAAAGAAAATCCTATCCCTTGAATCTCCAAACAGTATATATGAGCCATCAGCTGGTGAGTGACTCAGCAGCACCTGCAGAAGTTCTGGAGTGATGAAAGCTAATTTCACTAATTCAGTCTGCAGCAATGGATATAATATTTCCGTCTGCAAATTATGATACCCTACATTTTAACACACATGTATTTAAAGTCTAAAGCAAAATGGATTTCTATATAATTGCAGGTGTATCTTGCTGATGACTCATCAGAAAAAAAGAGATTCCTCCTAAACATTAGGAAGAACTTCCTGATGGTAACCACTATTTGAAAGTGGAATATGCTGTCTCAGGTCGCGGTGGAGTCTTCTTTTTGGAGGAGGCTGGATGGCTGTCTGTCAGAAGTGCATTGATGGTATCTTCCTGCATGGCAGTGCAGATAGTGAATCCATTGTGGGTTGCAGTCCAAACTTTAAAGGAGCTACCATCTGCTGCTCAGACCAGAGCACCAACCAATACATTAAAATGGCTAGAAAAAAAGATTCTACCTAAACATTAAGAAGAACATATTGATGGCAATAGCTGCTCCAATAGATTGTCTTGGAAGGTGGTGGACTCTTCTCTCCTCTCATTTCCAGCCCATGACTTCTTCTCCTGATCTTCCAAAAGAAGGTCACATAAGTCTGTGAACAAAACTTTCCTTCAGCTGCCTGTTGCTTTGAAGGGACAATTCTTTAGATAGCTCTGTTCCATTCGTTCTTATTTTAATCTCAAGAGTTTCTTGCTGGTCCCTTCTTCTGTGTATATGTGCCTTCAAGTCACCTATCAACTTATGGAGATCCCATGAATTCCACAGAGTTTTCTTAGGCAAGGAGTACTCAAAGGTGGCTTTGTCAATTCCTTCCTCTGAAACAGGAGCTACAGCACCTAGTATTTGTTCATGGTCTCCCATCCAAGTGCTAACCAGGGCTGACCCTGCTTAGCTTCCAAAATCAGAAGGGATCTAGTTCCTTCAGGCTATTTTAGTGTATATAAGCCATGGTCCCTTTCCTATTCTGGTATTATTACCCCTTAGAAGTCTCTTCCTAAGAGAGGAGATTGGGAATGAAGAAGAAATGAGGAAGAAGAAAGTGAAAGTATTGGAATAGAAGTGAATAAAATAGTTTAGAAGGAATTAGAACAGTGAAATTATGAAGTGATATAACAAAATAACTTAAGACAACTCCTCCTTATCTTTAAGGGCTAGAATAATGTGGATTATACTTGGAATTTATGTTATGATGGCTGGATATAATAAGACAATTTTGTAATAAGGCAAAGAGATACCAACATGTAACAATTATGTATTGAATGAATGTATATTTTAAGTTTTAAATTAATAAAAAAAAATAATAATAATAATAAAAAGAAGTCTCTTCCTAGGCAGCCTTTCTATTAATACTAACTTAAGGCTACTCTCTTCTCAGGCACCAGCTAAGTCATTCCTGAAGCAAAACCTTATGCATGAAAAAGAAAGGCAGGTAGATGATAGGATGAACATCTCAGAGCCTCTCAGTGACATGGTTCTTGAGTGCCCTCTAATGGTAAAAGAGGAGAACTTGGAGTTTGAGCGTTTGGTAAAGGGAAGCAGGACTCAAGAACATCTTCTCTAAACCAAGGACAGGTAAAGTGTGGCCCTGGGAACACATGCAGCCCTCCAGTTTTGAGAGAGGGGAGGGTTGGCCCTTGACCATCCAGACTTCCCAGGCTGCCTTTTTCTATTCCTACCCAAAATGTGATTCAATCCTTTGGAAGTAGCCAAGAACAATAATTAAATTCACCTTTTAAACTAGCGTTAAACACCCTTGCATACCTCACATTGTATTTTGGAGCCCGAATATTTTGATATCTCATATCTGAAAATAGTGTGTTTTTGAGAGATCAGTGACCTTTCTGGAACATTAAAGATCAGATTCCCAGGAAAAATGGAATTTTTAATAGTTTCTTTGGGTTTTTCAGAGTCTGTGGCCATGTTCTAGATGAGTTTCTTTCTGACGTTTTGCCAGTATCGGTGGCTGGCATCTTCTCTGAAGATGCCAGCCACAGATGCTGGCGAAACATCAGAAAGAAAGTCTTCTAGAACATGGCCACACAGCCTGAAAAACCCACAAAAACTATGGATGCCAGTCATGAAAGCCTTCGACTTCATATTAAAAATGGAATTGTTTCCCCTTAGGTATGTGTGCATCCAGGTAAACAAAACCATCAAATCTAAAGTAATCCACATTTTCCCTTGAAATCTGAGACAAAGGATCTCTTTGCAGCCAAACCTGTAAGCCAATCTCTCTCTGCCTACCCCAGTCTTGTGTGAGTAATTGCACTCTGCATATTTTCTAAATAAAGCCTTTGTAATTTACCCAGAACCTGGAGTCCTCCCACTTAGTACTGGTATATATTGGTGCACATGGTCCAAAGGTTACCCAAGCCTCTCGGGAAGCTAATTTCTCCAACATTTGAATTATCAATGACAGCTGATGGGGATCCCCAGTCTCCCCCACACACACCACTGTTCTTTGGGTAATACAGATTAAAGATGAGAACACACACATTTAACATCAAAACATAGCTAATTGACATCCTATTCAGTAGTTACAAAATCATAAACTGGATGTGCAATATTATAACTGTTGGCAATCCATATTTATAGTTGTTAATAACCAAATGTGACCCCCACAAAACCTACCATTGCAGCCTGGCAGCCTGATCAAAGCATGTTCAGTGTTCTGGAGATCAGGGTGCAGGGAAATGAAATCTGCAGCACTCTCTCAGTTTTGGGGCACCCTGGGACAAGAACGTATTGTTAGAATATGGATGGGCTATGCAGTCAAAGGTGAAATGTAGAGATGTGTGTGTGTGGAAGTTTTCCTCATGAGAACAACATCTAGAAAAACAAAGTGAATCTAACACCAGGTGGTTACACAGACGTAAACATGGACTTTCCCAAAGATACAACTCATGGACTCAGACTTTGTTATGAGAAAGGCTTGATAACAATATGTAAACAATCATTAGGCTGGGAAAATAGTCACGTGGTGGATGATGGACAGCAAGAGGCTGGGTTAATATACATCATACAGACATTATCCAATTAACATAAGGTTAACACCTAGAAGGTGGAGTATGGGAAGGGCCTAGAGAAGTCTTTGTCTAGAATGTTTATTGTTCAAGATGTGAGTGTGTGAGTCTGCCTGGCAGCAGTGGTTTTAACTGCAACAAGTTGAGATCCTATGGTTTTGGGATTGTTAAACATGTAATCTTTCATCGCTGAACTGGACAAGTTCATCACCATAGATTTTACTTAGTTATCTTATTTTACTTTTATATGCATTAATAAAACTATGCTTTTGGACTTTACAATGTGTCTTCTTGACTGAGGAAGCCAGGATCCTGAAGAAGGGAAGCTGAGCCAGTTGATGGCAAGAGTTACAAAGTGGCTTTGGATCACAGCAGCCAGCTTGTCCTGCAGATTCTGCTGGGTGTCAAAGAGCATCACTGCAACACCCATCATCCACACACTGACACGTATGGCAGGAGATGGAGGGGGGGCTCTTCTACTTGCCTGTTCTCAAGACACCTCATGATCAGAAGAGTGTTGCAGATATCATTTCTCAGCACTCTGATCCGCAGTGCCTTTGAAATGCTTCAGTCAGGACATTGCCAGGTTGAAAACGTGGTTATTTGCAGTAGTATTTGTCAATGTCAAACATAACTACAGCAAAAGAGCTCCATCACTGAAGTTATACTGACAATGCACTATCTCTATTATGCAAAAGCAAAAGTAAACTTCAGGTCACTTATCAATTTTTGTTTTGTTTTTGTTCTTTGGCATTTATTTATTTATTGCAACCTATGCAGTCCCCAGTGAGTCCTGGGAAAAGAGAATTGGCCCCTAGACCCATAGCAGTTGTCCTCCCTAATTCTAACCTTTAGGTGAGAATTTTCTCAACATGTATGCTACCTTCTGTGGAATTGTGATGTTGATGGATGTACAGCAAACAGTCTATGAAACCAGTCACCAAGACCCAGGCAGCTTCAGCAAGCTCCTTGTTTTATTGCAAAAATCAGCATGAGCAAAAAGAAATAATAATAACAACAATAATAGCATTTTCACTTTAGCCAGAATGGCTAAGCAGGAACAAAACTTTAACTGCTACATTTTGAAATTAGTCAAGCTACAGCATCAGCAAAATATTTTTAATTAATCCATTTAGCTTAAAGGTTTGAAAAGAAGTGAAGAGCATTTTCAGAATCACAATCCCAACCCACATCTCTCCACCTCTTTGGGTGTAGCCTTTACAGACTGATTGGTTGATATTTCATGACGTGTGTTAGCCCAACCTCTAATTTCCATATTACATCATGTGACTGCCATTCCCAAAACATTCTTTGTTATTGAAAAACCCCTTGTGTAAATAAAACTCATTCTCACAGAATTTTAGCTTGTTAACTAACTTTGTTTTGACTAACACACACCTGTGTGGCTGGGTGTTGTGAATCTGGCCTCAGAAAGCAGATTTTCTCAGTAGGAAAAATACAGACACACATCTTTACATTTCAACATTTTAACATTGACTATATATCCCATCAAAACCTGACACCTTCACCACATCTGGGAGGCATGCACCTCATAGAATCATAGAATCATAGAATCATAGAGTTGAAAGAGACCACAAGGGCCATCCAGTCCAACCCCCTGCCATGCAGGAACTCCCAATCAAAGTATCCCTGACAGATGGCCATCCAGCCTCTGCTTAAAGACCTCCAGGGAAGGAGACTCCACTACTCTCCGGGGGAGTGTGTTCCACTGTCGAACAGCCCTTACTGTCCTCCTCCTACCCATGCCAAAAATAGTGAAAAGCCTTTCCTCCCACTCTCTGGAGCAGGGATGGGAATCGCACAGCCTTCGAGATGTGCTTGGACTATAATTTGCAGCAGCCTCAGCCAGAGTAGCAGCCCATAATGGGGGATGTTGGGTGTTGCAAGTCAACAACATCTGAAAGGCTATGTGATTCCCACTTTTGTTCTAAGAGCCTTGGGATACAATTTCATCAGCTTGGTGGGAGATTTAGGCCCAGAGAAGGCATTTTCACTCTCACTAACACACATATGGGGCATTCATTCAGGAACCACAGCAGCTAAAAAAGCCAATATGAACCTAGGCTGCATCAATAGGAGTGTAGTTCTAGATTGAGGGAAGTAATAGTGCCACTCTCTTCTGCTTTGATCAGACCACACCTGGAACTCTGTGTGTAGTTCTGGGTGCCACAGTTCAAGAAGGATATTGACAAACTGGAGCGTGTCCAGAGAAGAGTGACCAAAATGGTGAGAGGTCTGGAAACTATGCCCTATAACAGTGATGGTGAACCTTTTCGGGGCTGAGTGCCCAAACTAAAAGGCCTTCTGGCACCGGGTATTACCTGGTGCCGGGTGCAGGACTTCCACCCTCCAGGGGCAGGACTTCTCCACCCACCCCCCCCGCACTGCCCTCAAGACCTGTCAGCTGCCACTTCCAGAAAATGTTCCAGAAAGGCAGCTGAAGGCCTGGGACAAGAGGGAAAGAGGAGGAAGAGGCATGCTCCCCTCCCTCTGTGTGTCAGGGGAAATGGTTGTGTGCCATCTCTGGCACGTGTGTCATAGGTTCGCCATCACGGCCCTATAACGAATGGCTCAGGGAGCTGGGTATGTTTAGCCTGGAAAAGAGAAAGTTAGGAGATGACCTGATAGCCATATTTAAATATTTGAGTGAATGTCATATTGAGGATGGAGCAATCTTGTTTTCTGCTGTTTTAGAGACTAGGACATGGAGCAATGGATGCAAACAATAGGAAAAGATATTAGGAAGACCTTCCTGATGGTAAGAGCTGTTTGACAGTGGAACATGCTGACTTGGGACCTCGGCAGACAGCTAATAGAGCCATCCTCGGCGCAAGGAAGGGGAGGGGCAGCTGCATGCTCGGCACTCCTTCCTCCTCCCGAGGTCGTCCTCGGAGCCGCTGGCCCTCCGCACGGCTGGCGCTCCGAGGACAACCTCCTGCCGCAGCGTCCAGACACGCTGTGGCAGAAGGGTCACCGAAAGTGCACCGGAACGGTTTGAGGCACACTTTCAGCAACATTTGAAAGGAGCGCTATTTTAGCGCTCCTTTCTTGGGGCGCCGACGGTGCACCGCGGGATCGAGGCATGAGGATGCCTCGGTCCCGTGGCGCACCTTCCCAGGGCGGCCCACGGTCTCCCGTCTGCTGAGGCCCTTGGAGAGTGGTGGAGTCTCCTTCTCTGGAGATTTTCAGACAGAAGCTAAATGGCCTCTGTTGGGAATGCTTTGATTGTGTATTTTTGACTGATCTTATTTTCGTTTAAGTACCTTGGATAAGGTTTGAGCATTGGACTGTGACTCTGGAGGCAAGGGATCAAATCCCTGCTTGGCCACAGAAACCAACTGGGTGACTTTGGGCAAGTCCCACTCTCTCAGCCTCAGAGGAAAGCAAAAGCACACACCCCCTTCTGAACAAATCTCGCCAAGAAAAACCCCATGATAGATTCTCCTTAGGGTTGCCATAATTCGGATACAACTTGAAGGCACACAACCACAAACCTTGGATAATTTCTTTAAAGCTTGGATGAAGGCCTGGAGTGGATTCATTGCAGGGAACAGGCCTGTGCCTCCTTCCGTGGGGCTCCGTGCACATCTGAACCTTGCAAGCTTTGCTGTGTGATCATTGCAAGGAAGCATCAATGGAAAGGAGAAGAGTGGGAAGGGATCCCTCTTACTCAAGAACCGAGTTAGTTTTGCTCACAAAAGTTTTCAAATGCAAACAAGTGAAACATTAAGAAACTACTTCTTCCCCTCTCCTGATCAATTTGCATATATATAGGCTGTCCTTTGTTATAGATCCAACACAATCCCTGCCTGTGCTGGAGCCAAATCTTTCTGTTCCTTGGGGATGGTGAAATTTAGAATATATATTCAAATGATTTCTCATATATATTCGTTCTCACACAGACACGCACGTACACATATGCATACATGGAGAGAGTGTTTGATTCCCCCCTGCCAACTTTACCCTTCTGGCACTTTAACTTGTGATATCTCTTCTTTTTAAAAAAATAAAAAACAAAATTCTGAGTAATATATTCAGTGATGGGGGGGAGGGAATCTGAACAGTGAATATTCATGTAAGTTTTTCCTTGCCAATTTGCTCAAACATCTAACAGTCATCTGCCAAGAACTCAAGTCAGATGGGAAACCTTGGATTTTGTTCATATTTCAGCAGTGGTGTCTGGTCAATTACATGGCAGAGAGGTGGTGAATCTGGCCTGAGCTTTAGTCCAAAAATTAAAGGACCTGCCTAGGGGATAGAGGGTACTATGGGTATGTTTCAGTATCTTGGATAGCTCCTTTAAAATTTGAACTAAAGCAGATTGATTGCCCCTTGACATGCAAGTCACTAGATATCACTGGTTTTTGACATAGGGGGGTTGCAGACTGCCAGAAATAGTGCAAATTGAGTCCACTTTTAGGGTTAGGGTTAGTGCTAGAGAATCATGGGAATTGTTGTTGTTGTTTTTCTGAGACATTGAGCCTTCTCTGTCCGAGAGCTCTGGTGCCACAATAAAATACAGTCCCCATGATTCCCTAACCCTAACCCTAACCCTAAAAGTGGACTCAATTTGCACTATTTCTGGCAGTCTGCAACCCCCCATAGTGGTTTGAGTGCTGGACTAGGAATCTGGAGACCAGGGTTCAATTCCCTGTTCAATCATGAAACCCGCTGGGTGACTTTGGGGAAGTCATATGCTCTCAGCTTCAAGGGAAGGCGATGGCATACCTCCTCTGAACAAATCATGCCAAGAAAACCCCATTACAATTTTGCCTTAGGGTCACCATAAATCCGAATTGATTTGAAAGTGCATTGCCGCCGCCACCACAACTTCTGAATTGGTAGGCACACCTCCTGTAGGTTTGGAGGGGAGATATATGAGGGGGAAAGAAATCTTTTTTTATTATTATTTTGTGCAGGAAAACAGTACCATCTGTCTCGCTGAATTAATCAGGGTCCAATCATTTTTATTTGCTTACTTTTCTGTGTGTCCCCTCACGCCCCCTTTTGGTTTTATCTTTGAAAGCAAACAACTGGAATATTGAGTATTTCCATGAGATATGTTATGTAAACCTGCCAAGTGGTAAAAAATATGTCAAAGTTTTCAAAGCAATTGCCCCACTAGCCTTTCTAGCCCCTCTTCCAGCACCTTACGTCCATGTCCACCTTACTTCCCACCAAGCAGGAAAGCTTAGGGAATAGACCCTACCTGGGATGGTCACTTGTTTTTGTATCAATGTAGAGAGGTGGGGATTGAGGTACAAAATCAGTGTTGGATGGGGATTACCTGGAGGAGGAGGAGGAGGAGGAGGAGGAAGGAGAGATGCTGGTGGTGGCACAAGCAGTAAACACTGAGCACTGCGCAACTCCACCTCTGGCTGCAGCATGGGACTTCCAGGTAGACAGTAAGAATGATCCAATGAGCACTAGGCCTTTCTGATGTGCATTGCGCACTTCTGATGTTCATTGGACACTTCTGATGAACATCAGAACTGTCCAGTGCACATCAGAAGTGCCTAGTGCTCATTGGAGCACTCTTGATATCTACCTGGATGTCCCATGGAAGGGCTCTTCTGATGCTCATAGAGCACTTCTGATGCACATCAGGCCCAGTACTTCCTAGGCAGTGTCCAGATGTGCTTGGGGAGCACTCCAATGTACATTGCTGCCCACTGGACAATAGGCACATCAGTCACTCCACCATTGTGCAGAAGATAGCCATACATAGTGACATCGCAGCAGCCCTTAGGTGAATATGAACATTGTGAGTCCACTTACGAAG
>CM034706.1:6619707-6634136 GCA_020142125.1 Phrynosoma platyrhinos
GCTGCACAGAGGCCAAAACATGTGGTGGCGGCAGCGTGCGGCGGCGGCGGCAGGGTCCGCCTGGACCGGTAAGTCTGGCGACCTGGGCCGGAATCGGCCCGGGGGCCGTAGGTTGCTGGCCCCTGCCTTACAACGACCTTCAGCTCTTTCACACTGCAGAAATGAAGTAGTTTTACACCACTTGAACTGTCATGGTTCTATCCTGTGGAATCCTGGGATTGGTAGTTTGGTGAGGTATTTGTCTTGGTCTGTCAGAGAGTGCTGTTGCCTCACCAAACTAGAAATTCCAGGATTCTGTGATCCTCATTGCAGTAGAAATGAAAAAAGAGAGCAGGAGAGTGTTGACTTTCTCCATTCCTCACCGCATGACGTTGTAGCGTTTCCATTCTCTTTCTGAGGGAGATGGTCTTAAAAGTGTGCCTTTTGTTGCATTGGAAAAATCTGCTTGACAAAGGTCTCTCATCCAGGTACTAACCAGGGCTGACCCTGCTTAGTGCCCAAGATCAGACATGATCTGGTGCCTTTAAGGCATTTAGGCAACCTCTTTTGCTTCAAGTTGCCTGATATTTTAAGCCATTTTTTATTTTTATTTCATTATGCCGTAACTTCCTTTTTTATGATATGCTTTAACCATTCCCAGAAAATCCAACCTTAATTGTGCTATTTTCTAGGGCCTCGTAAAAGCCTCCTCTTTGCTCTTCAGCTTTTATCACACCACTAGGGAAAGTTAAAGTGCATTATTCATTATTGGAGATACTTGGGGGATTTTGTGTGTGCGCATGTGTGAATTCCTGCCACAGAAGTGATCAAACGCAAACAATTACTCCTCTGTACTTTCAACATTGAACAGAGGAAGCTCTTCCATGACCATCACCACTATCACCTGGAGGGGGGTATTCCCTTGCTTAATTTCTGGGTGTCAGCCTTTCGGGCTTATAAAAAGCATATATGCAGGACCTCAAAAAAGGGACAGGACAGACTGCAACCACCCAGCAGGAAGGCTTAGGGAGTAGATCATACCTGAGATGGCCATTTATCTTTGTATCATTGTAAGAGGTGGCTTGAGGTGGGAAATCAGCCTTGGATGGAGAGTTACCTGGAGAAGGAGGAAGAGGAGGAGGTCTGTTGCAGGCTGGGGGAGATGCTAGCAGAAGCAGCAAACACTGAGCACTGTACATTTCCAGCTCCAGCTGCATCATGGGACTTCCAGGTAGCTGACCAAGGCACGAGAGGTTAGGGACAGGGAGGTGATGGAGTGGGGAAGATAAAAGGCAGAAAAACTGTATGGTGTAGTGGTTTGAGCATTGGACTAGGGCTCTGTCCACACAGGCCAAACAAAACATCCTCCCACCAATCGGTCCAGACACCACAGGACCCAGTCCTCGGTTCTGGTGTGGATGGAATGCATAGATATAGGATAACGGAGACACGGTTTGACAACAGTACATGTGTAAGGGATCTAGGAGTCCTAGTAGACCACAAGTTGAACATGAGTCAACAGTGTGATGCAGCAGCTAAAAAAGTCAATGGGATTCTAGGCTGCATCAGCGGAAGTACAGTGTCTAGATCAGGGGTCCCCACACTTTTTCATCCAGGAGCCAATTCACTGTCTCCCAGATCTTCGGAGGGCCGAAGAAAAAACAATGGCGGCCGGAGGTGCGCACACATGCGTGCATGCGCACTACTCGGGTGCCATTTTGTATTCCAAAATGGTACCCGGAGTCGTGTGCATGCGCCCGGCGTCAGGAGTGCATGCACATGACTCCGGGTGCCATTTTGGGACACAAAATGGTGCCCCACATCGTGCACGCATATGCATTACTCCGGCACCGTTTTGTATTCCAAAATGGCACCTGGAGTCATGCGCATGCACGCGTGATGGTGCGTCGCGTGCGGCAGTGGTGGCACAACCGGCCATGAGCCGGTTGAAAGGCCTCGACGGGCTGGGTTCGGCCTGCAGGCCGTAGTTTGGAGACCCCTGGTCTAGATCAAGGGAAGTAATAGTGCCATTATATTCTGCTTTGGTCAGGCCTCATCTGGAATGCTGTGTCCAGTTCTAAGCACTACTGTTAAAAAAGGATGTGGACAAGCTGGAGTGTTTCCAGAGGAGGGTGACCAAAATGGTGAAGGGTCTGGAAACCATGCCTTATGAGGAGAGACTTAGGGAGATGGGTACGTTTAGCTTGGAGAAGGGAAGGTTAAGAGGTGATATAATAGCCATGTTTAAATATTGGATAGGATGTCATACTGAGGATGGAGAAAGCTTGTTTTCTGCTGGTCCAGAGATAAGGACATGAAACAATGGATGCAAGCTACAGAAAAGTGATTCCGCCTCAACATTAGGAGGAACTTCCTTGCAGTAAGAGCTGTTTGACGGTGGAACACACTCCCTCTGAGAGTAGTGAAGTCTCCTTTTTTGGCGGTCTTTAAACAGAGGATGGATTGCCATCTGTCGTGGATGCTTTGATTGGGAGTTCCTGCATGGCAGGAGATTGGACTGGATGGCCCTTGTGGTCTCTTCCAACTCTATGATTCTATGATTTTATGCAGTGTGTATGTAGCCTAAATCATTCTACTACTACTATATATCCCATCACAACATAACCTGACATATATATATATAGCAGGACAAAAGCATATGCAACTCCTGATACACAGCCACAATACTACAAATCACCTGGGACCCAATGAACCATGCTACAAAGCTGATCTAAGACCCTTTTGAGGGTGAATATAGACCTCTGACTCTCCCACATCTTGGAGAAAAGATGGAACAAATTTTACTCTCAGAACCAGAAATAAGCCATCATAGGCAAGGATGCCAATGAAGTTCGTTCTCCAGCATATTTCCCTTGAGGGAGATTTAGGGATATCCTCTGTGCTTTCTTTGGTCTTGGGGACCATTGATGTCCCCATGTGGACTAGTCTAATGTTTCTCATTAACTGTTAGTGGAAGGGAGGAGAAAGGAGAATCATGTCCCAAAAAGGAAAAGTCTGCAAGGAATCACACGTTGCGCAGGGAATGGAAAAGGTTAGGTTAAATTTGTGAGGCTGTCGCAGGTCAAAGCTTAAGATAATTCGATCTCTGTGAGAAGCTATATTGCACAGCAGAGATGATTTCCTAAGAGAGTTTATGGGGAATCGCTCTAACTCCAAGAATGCCTTATCCTTATGGTGAGGGGCAGAAATACCCATCACGGAAAGACAGAAACTTCTCCCAAAATGTCATCATGCCCTAAATGAGTGTTATGTCTTAAAGAGATTAGCCATGAGAACCTAGAAGGGGAGAAAAGAGAAAAGAGGTTTGTTCTCAGGTTGAGAAATGTTATTAAATACCATGCAAAAGCTCCCTCTCAGAATTCATATTTTCTGTTTTTAACCCTCCTATTTCTATTATGGAATGATAAGCTGCAAAGGATTTTGGAACTTGGAAGTAACTTGGTAGGACATCCTGCACAAGGCAATGTAGGATGCAAAAACAGCATCCTTGTGAGATGTTGTTGTTGTTGTTACGTGCCCTCAAGTCATTTCCAACTTATGGTGACCCTAAGGAGAACCTTTCACAGGGTTTTCTTGGCAGGTTTCTTCAGAGGGGGTTTGCTATTGCCATACTCTTGAGACTGAGAGGTCACCCAGTGGGTTTACATGGCTGAGCCAGGATTCGAACCCTGGTCTCCAGAGTCATAGTCCAATGCTCAAACCACATCACACTGGGTAAACTGATTTTGCTCAGACTTTATTTAAATATCTCCAGCAAAAGGGATGGGGTACCACTTGCAGGCAAATAGCCCTGAGCTTCATTATTCCCTAAGGAGAAACCCTCAATCCTGGACAAAGATGGTCCTACTGAAAATGAAAGCACCAATGTTGTGGCAAATGCCACTTATCTTTTCTAGATGCATTGTGTAGATTGCTTTCTCTAGCCCTTTCTTCTTTCTCTGGGGTTACTATGAGGGCTTCCATTGGACTAGGGCTCCCCACCTCTGCCACCAATGTGAGGACCTCCTCCTGCCCCACCATTGTGGCCACCAACTGCAGGGAACTCCTAGATGCCCTCATGGGTTCCTGTGCAAAACTTTATTCATCTAATCTCCCAGTTGGACACCACTACCCAACAATAACTGCTGCCTCCAATGGCATCACTAGGGTTGGCATTGACCTCCTCCCATACTACACCATACAGAATCCTTAGTAATGTTTTTGTATTAATGTTACTCATAAATCGTCATTCTTGTATACCACTGAATCACCTGGAGGGCATTAGTTGTGACATAAACAACTAGCAAAATTAAAATTACACCTTTAAATGACAATAGAAATATCAATACAATGTTGTGAGTTCGATCCTGCAGGGCTCTAGGTTGACTCAGCCTTCCATCCTTTCGTAGGTTGGTAAAATGAGTACCTAGCTTGTTGGGGACAATTGGCTTACACATTGTAAACCACTTAGAGAGTGCTGAGTTCACTGTAAAGCGGTATAGAAATGTATTTGCTATTGCTATTGCTAGTATCATATGCACAGCCTAAATGTATTTACATGCACGTAGTTTCATAGTTTCATGTCATTAAGCGCCAGGCAAAAACTCCCTCTCGAAATTCATACTTTCTGTTTATTCTCCTCCTATTTCCACTATGGAATGATGTTGGAAAGGATTTTGGAACTTGAAGATCACTGTTTGCCCAGCCTCTATTTAAATATACGCAGCAAAAGAGATGGGGTACCACTTGCATGCAAACAATCCTGAGCTAAAATGAAAAATTTGGTAAGATGTGATGTCTTAAAAGAAAATTATTTTTTTCCAAAATTTTAATTTAATTTTTGGGGGGATGGGAGGAAACAACCCTGGGGCCTCTCCTTTGTCCCCCACTGAGCTTCACCCCACTCACATCATCTCTTCCGCTTTAGCTCCAGCATTTTAAAGGGACCCAGACTCACAGACACAGATACAGTCCATTTCTGCCAAAAGACAGATGTCCGAAGAGCAGTGTTTGCACCTGCACTTGGGTTGTCACCTGGCGTGGCCCACAATCCCCTAGTGATGCCCCTGGCTCCCACCACAATGTACCATCTTCTTCTTCTCCCAGTTATTGGAAAAACTGGGGAATATGGGATGGGGAGGAGAACTGATCAAATATTTTCTCCTCTGCAAGTTTTCAGAGAGATAACTGTATTAGTCTCTTGTGGCATAAGAAGGGAGGAAGGAAGGAAGGGGAAAAAGAAAAAGAAACATGATAGTACCTTTAAGATTAAGTGGTTTTTATTTTCACATGAGCTTCCGTAAATATAAACCTCTTCTTCAGATGCAGTACAGAGTGGAATACAAATCCACAAATCCGAAGACAAATGAATTTTAAGAAAAGACCTATTATCAATTTGTTGCTGATATTGCTTCAGCTCCTACTACAAGTTTTAATTTATCTCATTTTTTAAAAAAAGGAAACAAAAAACCTTGTATTTTGATCACATTGGTGCCCTTTTTCCTTTCCTCCTTGTATTGTATTGCTTTTGTAATTTTTTATTCTTTATTATTTTTGTTTTATTATTTTTTATTTTTGGAAGATTTTTGTCTGCTAGTTTATTGAATTATTGTTCTAAATTAAAAACCTTACAGCACTTAAGAGAATTTGTCTTAAAGGTATAATAAATGTTACTGAAAAGAAAATACTATAATGGTGTCTTTCAAAAAAATGCTTTTAAAAGGGGAGAGCAAAGAAAAAAAGTATTGTTGCCTTGGAAACAACCAGTGGTTTATTTAAAAAAAAAACAACACCACAGGACGCAGACATGAGAACTACAAAGTCACACCAGGTGGGACTGAAGATCATTGTATAAACCCCATGAATATATTATGGATGCCTGTACATTTATGGTGAGGTTGCATGTAGAAAAGGTGATGCGATACAAAAGAGCGACCTTAAAAAATGAATGTCCTCTCTGCCTTTTACAAATAATCTCTGAGATGTTATATTAAAATATTCATTTCTTTTGCAAGGTGTCGGGGTTAGGGAGGGTAGGAAGATCAAAGAAGAATTGGAAAAGGAGGCCAAGGTGTCGCTACAACAAATGCCAGGCTGATGAAATAAAGATGAGATGAGCAAAAGATTATTAATCCGAGCCCTTAGGATAGGAAAGAAAGGCTTTTCGACACCAAGCCCTTGTTAGGATGGGCTCCATAGTCAGATAAGAGAGAAAAATGCAATCCCGCTGTCTTTGAGGTGGAAGGAAGAATTGCAGATATACGGTTGATCCTCTGTATCCACAGATTCTGCATCCATGAATTCATCCTGTAATACAGAGGACTGACAAACTAGGATAGCTCTAGACAAGGACGACCAACCAAGAGAGCATTTAACAATTGCATGCCCATTTCTATACCACTTATCAGTGAACGCAGCACCCCACTGCGTTCTGTAATCCCATTGCCTCCAATAAGCTAGGTACTCATTTTACAGATCTGCGAAAGGATGGAAAGCTGAGTCAACCTTGGAGCCCTGCCTGGGAACGAACTCACAACCTTGTGGCTACAGGACCGGCATTTAACCACTGCACCACCAGGGCAAAGGATCAAAAAAGCAAACACTATGAGCAATGGCTTAGGGCAGGGGTAGGCAACCTTTCCCCTTTAAGGGCCGAGGGACTTCAGCTCCCAGAAGCCTCAGCCATGTTGGCCAATAGTCCCATGTTGGCCAATAGCTCCTGGGATTCTGGGAGCTGAAATCTTCTTGGCCCTTAAAGGGGAAAGGTTGCCTACCCCTGGCTTAGGGAATTGGGTATGGGTATCTTGGAGAAGATTAAGAGATGATGTGATAGCAATATTTAATATTTAAAAGGATGTCATGCAGAAGATGGAGGTAGAGGGTAGGACATGAACCAATTGATTCAAATGGCAAGGCAAAAAAAAAAAAAAAATTCTACCTAAACTTTAGGAAGAAATTCCATACATGAAAAGTTATTCAACAGTGGAATAGATTGCTAGCGGCTGGGGAACAACTTTGGAGAGCTTTAAATAAGAGTTTGGTTGGTTTCTTTCAGGAATGCTTTGGTTGGGTATTCCTGCATAGCAAGAGGTTGGATTAGATGGCCTTTGAAGTCCCTTCCAAATCTTTGATTCTATGATTCCTCTTTTCTTATTGCCTGCAAATTTGCTAAGCAATGGTGTTTTTCTAGTGGGTCATATTGTCTCACAAAGGGCCCAAAGTATGATAGCATCAGCTTTAGTCATTTTACCTTCTAGTGACAGATGATTTTTTTAATAATAAACAAATTTATATGGTCAAATTTTAGTTTTTCTTATAATATAACTTTAATTGAGTTCTGATTAATATTATTCATTTATATAATTATATAATTTGATAATTTATCTTAATGTTTAATGTTAATGTTTATTTGTGTTTTATTTGTGTTTTATTATAATGTCAAATGTTGTTGTTTGTTTGTTCATTATCTGATCAGCTGATTGTAAATAAATTTAAATTTTGAATAATAATAATAATAATAATAATAATAATAATAATAATGTTTCTTTATTAAAATATTTTTATCCTGTCCTGGATCAAAAGATCTCAGGGCAGCGTGCAAATAATATCCATGTAAACATGTTAACATTACTTAAAGCAGTAAAAATAATTTAAATAAATTAATTAACTAACTGCATACTGAATGCAATTAACAGATTAAAAACAGGTTTAAAATATTAATATGATTTTAAAGCCATGTGTACAGTGGGCCCTTGGTTTGTTTCCAAGACCCTTCGTGGATACCGAAATCCATGGATACTCAGGTCCTATTAAATACAATGGCACAGCTAGGTTCTCCAGCACAACTCTATGGTCTACTTCTGGGAGAGCTGCACTGGAGGAACTAGAGATTCCTAGAGAGAACATATTAAACAAATCCGCAAAAGTCAAAGCCGCAAATGCGAGGGAGGGCACCAACTATGTAGTGAAATGCGCAACAAAACCAAACGGTGGCCTCTGAGTCACACAGAAGCCATAGTAAACAACCCCGGCAGGGAGAATCTTGTAAATCAAAAATAAATTAAGCGTGGCAGCTTAATGCTGCGGATGGCAAGGTGGTCTGCTCTCATTTCTTAAGACTTTATTATGGCTCTTTGTATCAGGCTGTAGTTACCCAGAATGATTTATGGGAAACCTGACCAGCAAAGACAAGGCTCTCTGCCTTCAAGAAGTCTCTTTTGTGGATTGAAAATCACCCGTCCCTGCAGGGCGGTGACCCCTGTTGCAGCATCATTACGCTAACTGTTACAAACGCATGCCGCAACGCGTGAGATTTATTATTATGAGAAATCACTTAGGAAATTATCAGACTTTGTGGGTGAGTGTGTATGTGTATGTTTCTGTCTGTTTGGCTGGCCGGCTGTTGTTTGATCTGCAAATCCTGGCTTCTGGTGCTGACCTTACAAGTGCCATTGCTTACCAGCTTACTATGGGCCTTTGCAGACTGCCTGAAATAGTGCAAATTGAGCCCACTTTAAGGGTTAGGGTTAGGGTTAGGGAATCATGGGAATTGTAGTTTATTGTGGCACCAGAGCTCTCGGACAGAGAAGGCTCAATGTCTCAGGGAAAAAAAAACAATTCCCATGATTTCCTAGCACTAACCCTAACCCTTAAAGTGGACTCAATTTGCACTATTTCTGGCAGTCTGCAAAGGCCCTAAGTATCTCATAAAGCCCCCCAAGGGCTTTATGGCAGCACTATGGGAGTATGGGGAGTGCGGACTACATCAGGTGACATCTTAAGGTGGGTTGACACTACTGATCCTCAAACGTCTGCCTTTGGGCACAAACGGGCTGTGACATTCGCCTTGGTCCCTTTAAAATGCTCAAAAGATGGGGCGAGAGGGGTGAGGCTCAATGGGAGGAGAAAGGAGGGGCACTAGGATTTTTTTAAAAAATAAATTTTAATTTTTTTAAAAAAAATTCTGTAAAAACACCTTTTGTATCAAATTTTCACATCAGCCACAACAAACTACGTACACTCGTCCCTCCACATTCGCTGGGGTTAGGGGCACAGGACCCCCATGAATGTGGAAAAGCTGCAAATAACAAAAACACTATGTTTTTACCTGAGAGAACACCTCTCTAGGAATCTCTAGGTCCTCCAGTGCAACTCTGTGGTCAACATCTGCTAGACATTGACGATACAATTGTGCTGAAGGAGCTACAAATGCCTAGCGGGTTGTTCTCTTTAGGAATCTGTAGGTCCTTCAGTGTAACTTTTGGTTAAAGTTGACCATAGAGTTGCGCTGGGGGACCTAGAGATTCCTAGAGAGAATATATTAATAAAATGCATGAATAATCAAATCTGCAAATGTCATAGCCGCAAATTTGGAGGAATGAGTATATATGTCAGGGGTCGGCAACCTACACCCGCGGGCCACACCCGGCCCGCGGACCCCCGCCGACCAGCCCCTGCTGCCGCCACGCGTGCCTCTGTCACTGACCTCCGCCGTGCGCGACGTAACCATTTTGTTTTTCAAAATGGTGGCCGTGACTTGTTTGCGCATGCGTAGTAGTCCTGCGGTTGCGCGAACGAGATGTGGCTGCCATTTGGGGGGGGGAAATGGTGACCGCGGCGCGTGTGGCAGTCATGCAGCCAAAATGGCACCCCTCAGAGGCCCGGCGTCGCCGAGGGAAGCCTCCTGGGGGGCACCTGCGGCAGCGCTTGGCCTCTCGGAGGGAGCCAGCGCCGGCCCCCAGCGCCATTCCCCCCCCCAGCCCGTCGGCAAAAAGGGTTGCCAACAACCGTAAATAAATGTAAAGGTCAATTTGAATCCAAATGGCAAGCACAGTTTTAACAATGGTTGTTTGTAAACAAAGGCATTGGGAATTAGCCTTTGTGCATGGAGATGAAGTGACAAATCCAGTTTGGTATAGGAAACTAGCCTGTGGTGAAAAGAATAGATGAATGTAGGACACCACCATAAGGATGGGGTCAGATAGTGTTGAAATGTGTGGCGTGTGTCAGATTTTCCCCTTTATTTCCATATATAAAGAAAGGATTTTGAATTCAAACTGACATTCTCACACACCTAGGGCATATATAGGTCTCTCCCTGCCTTACCACTGCACCAAATGCATCTGAGGAAGTAGACTGAAGTTTACTAAAAGTTATGAAGCCAATTTCTTTCCTTCAGTTAATAATAATAATAATAATAGTATTTAAAGATATAGATATCTTGGCCGGGGCAGGGCAGCCGCATGCTGGCCGCCCCAACCCCACCCCAACACTGTCCTGACACCACGTGCCATTACACACAGTGTGTGGCATCAGGATGCCCTCTCTGCGCACCGTTTAAACCAGGGGTCGGCAACCTATGGCCCCAGGGCCGGTTCCGGCCCAGGTCGCCAGACTTACCATCCCAGGCAGACCCCTGCCGCTGCCGCCGCATGCCACCATTGGCGGCCACAACATGCACGGCGGCAGCAGCGGTTGCATGCGGGGGGGTCGCGCGCGGTGGCAGGGGGTGCAATTGCATGCATGCGCGTGCGCCACCATTCACCCCCCCGACCCAGTAGAAAGGAGGACTTCGGGGGACCGGCCCAGATGGTAAAAAGGTTGCCTACCCCTGGTTTAAACACACTGTGCCGAAAAGGGCGACAAAGGGCCGCACTCCGGCTCCTAGGACGGCCTTTTGCTGCTCCTAAAAGGAGCAGCATTTCACCACTCTTTTCGGGTAGGGCAAAAGGGAGGATCAGGGCCACGGTATGGGGTTGCCACGGCCCCTATCTGCCGCTTCCCGGAACGGCCCAGAGCCGCCCGTCTGCAGAGGCCCTAAGGAATGATACAGATGGCCCGAAAGGGGTGGCTTTCCACCGCCCTAGGGAGCGGCGGACTGGGGCCATGGTAACAGCATGCCACAGCCCCAATCCTCCTTTTTGCCATCCCCCAAAGTGTGGCAAAATGCCGCTCCTTTTGGGGGTGGCAAAAGGCTGCCCTTTCAGCCACGGTGGCAGCTTTTTTGCACCAAGAGAGCATCCTGATGCTACGCGCCATGCGAACGGGCACACGGCGTCAGGATGGGGTCGGGGTGGAGTTGAGGGGACCAGCATGCAGCTGCCCTGCCCCAACTCCACCCCTAGGCTGGCCCTTTAGGCTGGTCTGCAAAGCCCCTAAGGGCCTGTACAAACTGCCAGAAATTATCTGGCATGAGACCACTTTAACTGTCCTGGCTCAGTGCTAGGGAATCATGGGAATTGTAGTTTTTTCTGAGACATTGAGCCTTCTCTGTCAGAGAACTTTGATGCCACAATAAACTACCACTTCCCATGATTCCTTAACACTGAGCCAGTGCAGTTAAAGTGGTCTCAAACTGGATTATTTCTGGCAGGCCCTAAATGCATCTGGGGAAGTAGACTGAAGTCTATGAAAGCTCATGTTGCCAACTTCTTTCTTTCAGTTAATAATAATAGAATTTAAAGATATAGAGATCTTGTGGCACCTTTGATACTAAATGCATCTGAGGAAGTAGACTGAAGTCTCAGAGGTGCTGTAAGATCTCTCTACATACTGATTCTACAGACGAACACAGCTATATATCTTTGAATTCTACCACTGTGGTAACGTTTTCAGCCGGGCAACCCTAGTTCATTAATTAGAGAGGGCTGTGTGTGCTTTTGTTTTGTTCTTTTAATGGGATGCCAACTGTCTTTTTCGCCAGGGCTCCTGTGCCTTTTGAGACAGGAACCCGAAAGCAGAAGAACCCCCTCAGCTCTTTCCACATTCGACAAGACCTGTTGAACTTCTGCCTAGCAACAGAGCGCCTCTGAGGTTCCCCCTCCCGTCGTGTTCGCTCTCCATTGGCTGCTTCTATACACGTGACCACAATTTAATCCCTCTTTCCCTCAACAAAACGAGGAGGCGTGGCTTGGGCCTTTCCCCCTCCTTTCCCCTCCCCTTTCAAAGCGCGAGCGAGAACCGTTGGGGTTAGGCGGGAAGGCGGGGAAAGGTTCGAGCCAACCAAGGAGGCGTTGGGAGGGAGGAGAGAGAGAAGCGCGCTCTGATTGGAGGGACGCTCTCCCTCCCTCTCTGTCCTCGCGCGCTCTTTGCCTCTTTTCCCTCAGCCCGCCCCTTTTGGGGGCGGGGTTCTTTCTTCTTTCTTTCTTTCTTTCTTTCTTTCTCTCCTCCTCCTCCTCGCGCGCTGCCGTGGAACGTTGGGAGGCGCGCACGCGCACAAGCTGGATATACACACAGAGCCAGAGGCGCGCGAGCTAGGCAGCCACGCGCTGCTCTCAACGCGCACGCGCGGGCCCTCTCTGCATCTTCCTCTGTCTTTCTCTGGCTCTGCTTGGGCCGGTTGGGAAGGAGAGGCTGGCCAGGAAAAGGGCGAGCAAAGCAGGTCAGTGGGCACAAAGTGGGGTGGGATAATAATAATAACATCTCTCACTTTGCCTCTTGGTTCCCCCCCCCCCCATTCTTGTGGCTTGGAGGCATTGCATTGCATTGCTTTGCAAAAATATATACTCCTCTGTATGTGTGTATGTATGATGTGCAGTATTACTTTGCATTGCAAAAATTTCTTTCTCTTGTGTGGTTGTTTATACATTTTGCAGTATGATTGTGCATTGCAAAAATAGATTCTGTGTGTGTGTGTGTGTATATTGCAACAATATACCTCTCTTTGTGTGTTATATGCAGTATCACTTTGCATGGCAAAAATATAACCCTCTTGATTATATATCTTGCAGAATGCTTCTGCATTGTAAAAATACACTGTGTGTGTATATGTATGGAGAATCATTTTACATTGCAAAAATATACCTCAGTGTGAGAATATGTATTAATGCAGAATCATTTTGCATAGCAAAAATATCTCTCTCTGTGTGTATTGCATGTGGATTCATTATGAATCACAAATTATACCTCTGAGTGTGTATACACACACACACACACACACATATATATATATATATATATATACACACACATACATATTGCATTTGCCTTGTAAAAATATACCTCTGTATCTATGTGTGTGTGTGTGTGTGTATAGGAAGCAGAATCATTTTGCATTGCAAAAATATACCTGTGTGTGTGTGTGTGTATATATATATATATATATATATATTACAGAATCATTCTACATCACAAAAACATACCTCTGAGTATGTCTATATATTGAATACAGAATCACTTTGCATTCCAAAACTATACCTCTTGAGTGTGTGTCTATATTGAATGTAGAATCATTTTGATTGCAAAAAGATACCTCTGTGTGTGTGTATGTGTGTATCACATGCACCTACAGAAATGCATCTCTTTGTGTGTGCGTACATATTACATGGTGTATTGTTTTTGCATTGCATACATATACCTCTCTGTGTGTATATATACCTAGATTGGACGGAGTCTGAGGCTTGCCTTTATGTGCAAGACGTGCGCAGCGTGGCGTGCTGCAGCCACCGGCAGGGCTGCATCTTTGGCTCCACGTGCAAGTCTTGGGTGGGTCTGCAAAATGGGGGAGCCGGAGGGAAAAGTGGGGTGTGGAGAGAAAGCGTGGTGCGGATGCGAGATGGCACGGAGGGGGCTGGTAATAGGAATAATGTTCCTTAACAATCACAGTGCCCTTTCCACCAAATGCACGCACCGCCAAATGCACGGGGATCCAACACATACTGCAGAAATAATGCAACTTGAGTCCACTTTAATTGCCATGGCCCAGTGCTAGGGAATCCTGGGAATTGTAGTGTATTGTGGCACCAGCGCTCTTTGACAGAGAAGGCTCAATGCCTCAGAAAAAGCTACATGTGGAGAGATCTTGCGGCCCCTTTGAGACTACCGTATATACTGTACTCGGCTGTAAATCGACCTCATGTATAAATCGAGGGCAGGTTTGGGGGCCGAAATTTGATAAAGTCGAGAGCAAGACTCACGTGACAAAGGATTTGAAGGATGAAGCAAAGGAAAAAAAATGCCCAAAACCTTGCAAAATTGCAAGAGGCATAACTATTTATGTTCACACTGAAGGATGAATGGATGGAAAGAGTAGAGTTGGATTAATGCTTCCAGGAGAGATGACACTCTTGCGCTTCACCAGGGGATAGTTTCTATTTTTATGAGAGTTATAGTACAATACAGTCGCCCCCTCCAAACGGTAAATCGCAAATATGGTGCGTGCCCCATTTTGTCCCCCTCCGTTTGCCACCCGCAAACATGCGAGGGACGGAGGCTTCAGGTCCGCAAAAACGGAGGGACGACTGTACTTGCTTTGACCCATGGATAAGTCAACTCAGATTTTTTGAGTCAATTTTTTGATTAAAATTTCTAGACTTATACATGAGTATATACAGTAACTGAAGAGCGAAGTTGGCCGCATGAGCTTTCAAAGACTTCAGTCTACTTCCTCAGATGCATTCAGTGAAAGAAAGACAACTTCTTTCTTTCAGTTAGGGCCTGAACAGATTTCCAGA
>CM034706.1:6634236-6646949 GCA_020142125.1 Phrynosoma platyrhinos
ATTATTTCTGGCAGTCTGTTCAGACCCTTAGTCTCAAAGGTGCTACAAAATCTCCTCAGATAGTGATTCTACAGACTAACCCGGCTATATCTTTCAATTCTGTTACAGAACTACAGTCCCCAGAATTCCTAGCATTGAGCCAAGGCAATATTCAAGTGGTCTCAAACTGAATTATTTCTGCAGTGTGTTTTGGACTAAGGGCAATAAAGCAGAACACTATAAATACTCATGAAATGAAACCCCCAACAACCCACTGTTTCAGGCGCAAATCAGCAGCTTAATCCGGTTTCATACCACTTTAACTGCCATGGCTCAATATATAATATTCTGGAAGCTGTAGTTTTGGGTGACAGCCTGTCTCTTTCAGAGAGCCCTGGTGCTGTAACAAACTGCAGTCCCCAGCATCCCCTAACATGTGACTATGGCAGTTAAAGTAGGCATCGACACTGTAGAAATAATGCACACCACTTTAATGGCTCTGGCTCCATCCTACAGAATCCTGGGATGTGTAGTTTTGGGATGCACCAGCCTGTTTTGGCAGGGAGGCTAAAAACCTTGTAAAACTGCAAATCCCAAGATCCCATAGGCTGGAGCCACCGCACTTAAAACGGTGTCGAACTGTGTTATTTGTAGAATAATGATTCCTAAAATCTAGTCTTTCAGATGTTTTGGACTTCAGTTCCCCAAATCTTGACCATTATACAAGATGGCTGAGGCTTCTGGGAGCTGAAGTCCAAATCACCTGGAGGATCAGAGTTTGGAAATAGGTGGTGTAGATGCACCCAAAGTGGTATCAGACTGGATTATTTCTGCAGTGTGGATGCAGCCAAAGAGGACGGTCTTCAGCCCTTTATGAAGATATGGTCCTCCTCCATCCGGAGGTCCAAAGGAAGACCGTTTCCACAGATGCAAAGCCAGAGCTTGAAAGGTTTTCAGCCTTTGTTGGGAATAGACAGTGACCCTTTGTTTTTAGGTTTTAGAGTCCTAGAAAGGCAGCGTAGCATCATGGTTTGAGCGACTCTGGGGACCAGGGTTCGAATCCTGGCATGCCCGTGAAACCCCCTGGGAGACATGGGTAAGTCACACGCTCTCAGCCTCAGGGGAAGGCAATGGCAAATCTCCTCTAAACCAATCTTACCCAGAAAACCCCATGATACCCCAATCTTACCCAGAAAACCCCAAAGTTGGAAATAACTTTCAGAGCCCACCACCTTTTGAACCCATTCCACTGTTAAGCAGCTCTTACAATTAAAAAAGGTCTTCTTAATGTTTAGGTGGAATCTCTTATAATTTGAACACATTGGTTTACCATGGAGTAACATTTCAAGCGTGGTTTGTGTTTTGTGCCACATAGGCTTGAAAAGGACTCTTGCTAGGACAGCCATGACTACTTGTCAGTCTTGATCATACTGGACTGTATGGACCAGTGGGCTGACTCAAGCTGCATCTGCATTGCAAAATTAATGCAGTTTAACATTGCTTTAACTGTGATGGCTCGATACGATGGCTTTCTGGGATTTGTAGTTATGCAAGACATTTAGCCGTCTCTGTCAGAGAGCTCTGGTGTCACAACAAACTACAAATCCCAAGATTCCATAGCATTGCTCTATGACAGTCCAAGCAGTGTCCAACTGCATTAATTCTGCAGTGTGGATGCAGCCAGAGTATCAGTTCAACTTCTTATCTATCTTTGTATGTATCTGCATATAAAATCTCCTTGGTTTGGATATATCCTGGGTTTGTTAAGTAACCTTAGTGTTAGTATCAGTGTTTAGAAGGACTTTTTAGAAGGATATGATAAAATACAGAACTGCCTGGTGGTTTGTTTGCAATAACAACAAGCTAGGAATCTAGTGGTGAACATACTGTAGGGTAAGCTAATACCAGGTATAATATAACTGGAAATAATACCGTTAACATGGATATTGAATGTGGGAATTGCCCTATTTAAAATATATTTAGAGCTTGAGTTTTCCTTATCTGAAATTCCAAAATCCAAAACATTTTTTTCATGGGTAGCTGAAATACTGACACCTTTGCCTTCAGGAGATGCAATGCATTCAAACTTTGTTTCATGCACAAAATTATTAAAAAATATTGAATGGAATTATCCTCTGGCTAGGTGTATATGAAACATAAATGAATTTTGTGTTTAGACTTGGGTCTTGTCTCCAAGATAGCTTGCTATGTGCAAATACAGGTGTTCCAAAATAAAAATTAAAAAATCTGAAATCAAAAACACTTCTGATCCCAACCATTTTGAATAAGGGATGCTCAACCTGTAATATATAATAATCTGCTGAGTTGGGTGGGAGAAGGAACTGAAGATGGGGGCCATCATAGTAGATATGATAAAAATTTGTGCCATACTAATTTAGTGATAGGGCCTAAATACCCTAAAGGCACCATATCCTGTCTGATCTTGGAAGCTAAAAAGGTTCAGCTCTGGTTAGTACTTGGAAGGGAGACCATCTACAAATACCAGGGGCTGTAAGCTCTATTTCAGAGGAAGGAATAGCAAAACCACCTCTGAGGATTCCTTGCCTAAGAAGACCCTATGAAACTCATGGGGTCCCCATAAATCAACAGCTGACTTGAAGACACATGCACACACAATTTAGTGTTCAGTGAAAGTGTGGCCATAGTGACCATATGCAAACATGTCCCAGTATGTGTTTGAGGGGCTATGTCTGGAAATCAACTATATGGGGACCAGGAGACAATTTCTCCCCGGCTTCTTCCTCCTGATCATTGGTATACACATCCCTTCATAGAGAGCCCAAATGGCTCTGTTTTCCTCTCTGGTGCCATTTAGTGTTATGGTGAGGACATTTTCATGTACCGTATTTTATTCATGTTTGGGGAATTTGTGTATGGTTTTGGGGCACAAACTATCTGAAAATGGTGCCATTTTGTTAAGACCTTAACAAGGGGACCTTGGGGCAACAAAGTGACATCTAATGGTCATAGATGGCCCATGGGCCACACTCTGTCCACTTTGGGCTACTTTGTTCCTGGTGACTGAACCAGCCAAAGAAGACTACAGAGCTGTAGTGATCAGCCCTCTTGCAGCTTAACCTTGGAATAGTCATCCTTCCAACCTAACTTTCACAAGTTTGTTCTGATAAAAAGTAGACACACACACAGTGTACCTCCTGTGAACCTGGAAGAAAAGCAGATAAAAATACAACAAATGAAAAGCATTGTCTTTCTGTGTGAAGTATAGGAGCTTTCATTGTAACATTCGGTAGTATTATGCACCATCCAGAATAAAATATTTACTATGCAACAAACAAGATACTGGCTTTGAGCATGTTTTGGGTTTTTTGAGTGGCGGAGGTTGTAGGTATAATATGTACTATAACATGGATCTTTTAGATTTACACGGCAAGTAGACCTAAGTGTGGTGCAGTGTAATCTTGTACATCAGATCTTTGGATATAGAGCCAGATACAAATATTTTGATAAAATAAATACCTGTAAATACCTTTGAAAGTCAGCCCCATTGAATTCAGTGGTACTTACTTCCTATGTCTAGAATGGTCACTTCAGAGGAATTGGGTTGCCAGAATATGTATTTAATTTTATTTATTTAGGATATTTGTACCCTGCACTTCAACCTCATCATGAGGAGTGGCTATCTATTATAGGCCTACCTTCTGTGGCATTAGACAGGATGGTGAGCAGATCAAGAAAAATGGCTATATGAATCTTGCATTTTCAGAGGCAGTTCGATCCATCCATGCTAAAACATGATTATTTCTTTGCTAGGAAAGCAGGTTACAGGCAGCATATGGGCATCTCTGCAGCTTAAAACAGAGGCCAGCAGCAGAATCATCCTTGACAATCTAAAGGAAAAGAGATTTTTACAACAAAGCCAGGGGAATTCTTCACAGGTGGCTTTAAATTTAAACAATAAGTCATCCCTGGAGGCAATTTCATTGTGCCTTATTTGCAAGACCCATATTGATAACTTTGATTTATTTACCCAGTTACTCTTCTAGTTGTATGTGCAAAATATTTAGCCAAAACATCATTTATATAAGCCATATCTGTATATGTCTGTAATCCACTTTTCTCATAGAGAGAGCCCAGTGTGGTCTGCTAATTTATAATTAGTTTGAGATGTATGTCTTTGACATTGGAATTCAAGAGCCTGCACACCCACTGGGTGATGGAAGGAAGCAGACAGAAGCAAAACAGCTACCCTAGGATGAGTATTGTTGGACAACCCTCTCCAAAGCCTGCTTCTGAGATATTAGTGGGTCAACACTGTGAAATGTGCAGAAGCACCCACACTCTGCACAGAAAGCCCCTAGAATACTACAGCACCCTAAATACCTCTATTTTTGTCATATTCCTTCCCAAGTAGATGACGTGACATCACTTCTGATGGCTGTTTTAGTAAGGACTCTAATGAAGATAAAGGTATTTGCTTGTACTTTTGGGGGCAGGTTTTATTAATTGTTGGGAGTCAGAAAATTGGGTTCTGGTCCCTCCATATATAGAATATATAGTTGTCTAACCCAGTATAGAATTGGTGTGTCAATTTTTTGAGGGACTTCCTTTGGAAACAGGTGTGCCTGTTTTTATTAACTATCCTCGAGTCGGACCGAACTCATGGCAACCCTGTGGATGAGACATCTCCAAGACTCCCTAACCTCCACTGCTCTACTCAGGTCCTGCAAATTCATGCCTGGGACCTCCTTTATGGAGTCCATCCATCTAGCATGCGGTCTTCCTCTCTTTCTGCTTCCCTCCATCTTTCCTAGCATTATTGTCTTTTCCAGTGAGTTGTATCTTCTTATGATGTGGCCAAAGTACAACAGCCTCAGCTTGATCATCTTGGCTTCAAGGGGGATTTCTGGTTTGATCTGTTCGAGGACCCATTTGTTTGTCTTTTTAGCAGTCCATGGTATCCTCAGCACTCTTCTCCAGCACCATGTCTCAAATTAGATGATATTTTTCCTATCCATTTTTTCACTGTCCAGTTCTCACATTTGTTCATGGTGATGGAGAGAATACAGTGGCTTGGACAATTCTGACTTTAGTGCTCAGTTGTATGGCTTTACTCTTTAGGCTCTTCTCTAGTTCTTTCATAACTGCCACCCCATTCCTAGTTGTCTTATTTCTTGGCTGCAGCCACCATTCTGATCCATATTTGATCCTAGTGTGCATTTATTGATTAATTGATTTAGCCTGTCACCAGCGTCGAAGCTTTTCATGTGACATTCATTCTGCACCAACTGCAGGTAGCATGAATGTTGGAGCTGCAAAATGAAAGAATCGTTGAATCATAGAGTTGGAAGATACCACAAGGGCCATCCAGTCCAACCCCCTGCCATGCAGGAACTCACAATCAAAGCATCCCTGACAGATGGCCATCCAGCCTCTGTTTAAAGGACCCACAGCCAAATGTTGTCACAAGACTGCCTGAATTTCAAAAGAAATTGCTGTGGTTAGGGGATTACTTTGAACTCCAAGGGCTGTTTTGCAGCTGTAGTCAAGACACACAGCTTCCTCCACATTCCATGGCAGAGAGACAGCACAAAATACCATGCCTTACAGTTTGGTCAGCAGCTGTAGTGTCTGTGTTGCAAGCTTTTTCCCCTCTCTGGACAAGTCAGGATAAGGAAATAGGAATCCCTCTAAAAGCAGGAACAACACAGTTAAAAATATGAGCTAGTGGATTATCTTAATTTTTCGGAATATGTCTGGCATCCTCTCAGTATTTTAGGAATGCTTAAGTTCCGTTAGAGGTCCTAAATACCATAAGGCAGTGGTACTCAAATTTGTTTGCTTTGGGACTCCCATTGCATTTACATGCAAAGGTTGCCCCTCTCTTCAACATAGTATATGAATAAAAATATTTTGTTTATTTAGTATTTGTATTTTCATTTTCACATTCGTGAATATTCATATTTTCACATTTTATAAGGAAATGTCATTGTTCAAATTAAAACAGTTTTATTTAAGCAAATTCAGTATTTGTCTCAACATACGGTATGTGTAAATTTTGCATATAAAGTTTGAGGAGAGGAGGAGGAGAAGGGATCAGAGCCTCCAAGTCTTGCATGCCTCTTAAGCAACTCTCATGCCCCCTCTGGGGGGTCCTCTCCCACCATTTGAGAACCACAGTTCTAAGGCGCCTGATCCTATATGATCATGGAAGCTAAGCAGGGTCAGTCCTGGTTAGTGCTTGGATTGGAGATTGCCAATGAATAACAGGTGCTGTAGACTACATTTCAGAGGAAGGAACTGGCAAAACCATCTCTGAGCATTCCTTGCCTAAAAAACCCATATAAAATTCATGGAGCCACCTGAAGGCATTTGTACACACATACACAAGTTCTCCCCTGCAAAACTATTTTTTTTCTGCTCTGGAAGTCTGTATTCAGTTCAAAGTTGTACATGAGATACAGTGGCTCATGTGGTGCCATTGTATTATTTCACATGCATTGCTTATTGTAATTGTGCATTTGACATGTTATTGCACATTTAGTTGGTCTGTGTTTCAGTTCACTAACTTACACCATTCACATAATTCTATAAGTGGATAGTTGCACTTTGTCTCCTTGACATAAGGTCTCGGTGCATGTTAACTACACTGCTCACTTGTGGTTTTCACAATCTTAATTTGTCCAATCCTATCCCCAAAATAGATGCAGAACCTCAGAGGGCTCCTTCAAAGTTCGGAGTAAAACTCAGCATGGTTTCACCACCCCACAGATAGAGCCCACCAGCTGCCACTGGTTGACCCTTTTAGCCTGGACGTGCCATGACATTTAAAATGGTATCAAACTGCTATTACAGGATAGTGTAGACCATGGGCCGGCAACCTACAGCCCGCGGGCGCACTTACCGGCCCAGGCGGACCCCTGCCACTGCCGCCGCGCGTTTTGCTCGCCGCACACACCGCAGCCACCATTTTTGTTTTCCAAAATGGCAGCTGTGACGCGTTTGTGCATGCACAGGAGTACTGCACATGTGCAAACGCATCACAGATGCCATTTTGGAAAACAAAATGGTGGCCGCGACATGTGCGGTGGCGGCGGCAGCATGTGCGGGGGGGGTCGCGCGCAGCGGTGGCGGTTGCGCGTGCGCCGCCATCCCCCCCCCAGGCCCGCCAGAGAGGAGGACTTCAGGGGAACGGCCCCCGGCTCAGAAAGGTTGCCTACCCCTGGTGTAGATATACCTTGAGCTTGGTTTGCCATAGGGTGGTATACAAATAAAAATTATTATTATTATTATTATTATTATTATTATTATTATCATTATTATATCTGATGATGAGGATGGAGAGGGCATTGATAGCACTCTTGCAGATTTGTGAAGGTTGTCACATAAAATAGAGAATAAGGACGTGTTCTTTGTAGCTCCACAGGGTGGGACTAGATCTAATGGGTTTATGTTATAGGGGTATAGATTATAATTAAATTAAATTGCAGAGTAATTTAACCATGGAACCAAATACTTTGAGGTGTGGTAGACTTCTCTGAAGGTCTTCAAGCAGAGTTAGGATGGCCCTTATGCACAGTATGCCTTTTTTGCCCTTCCTGCACAGAGCAGGAAGCTGGGGATGAAGGCATGCTATGCTTTGATTCCCATGATGAAACATGGGAATTGCACAGGCCAGTTTATTTCACTGCCTGTATTTGCGGCTCTTATCTCATTTCTGGGCTAGTATCTGTGGGCTGGATTCTCAGTTCCCATGCAAAGAGTGCTGAGTGTTAAGGAAAACTAAAAAGGTAATTGATCCCCAAAGTGTAATTTACCCACGTGTTTTTCTGCAAAACATCTCACAGCTATATCCCAAGGTTTGCAGTTGCAGCAAAAAATAAATGAATATTTGGCTGATGCACACCACTTAACTGAGCCATCCCATCATGAAGCCACGATGTTATGTCCTCATGGTTCACTTATGGTTAACTCCAGAGCTTGAAGACAAATCTCAAGAAAATCTGGCCAGGAAATCTGATGGCTGAAACTTAATCCTCATTTGTGCAGATATTTGTCTCACTAGAAAGTGCTATTTCCAGTGCTGTGACCTGTCTTTGCAAAAGGAGGTGCATGCTTCTCAAAGGAGAAGCATTTTCTAAGTGATTTTGCATAGCAGCTTGGAATCTGACACTATTGTGCATTGTTATCTGTTTAAAGGCGCACAGACCTATTGTGTCTCTGTCTGATTGTTCTTTATTCAGCTCCTGCCTTGCTTTTGTTCATCAGTCTGAGCTCCAGCTGAAACTGGCACAATGGTGCGGCAACTTTTTCACACCAGATGTTCATTCGTTCTCTTTTTCTGGATTTTTTTTTAGTAATTACTGGGAAGCCTGTTTTTCTATTTTGGAGACTGATTTATAGCTGTAAATAAACAGTGCTTGATCCTAGAAACAAAATTAGTAAATATCGAAATGCCTGAGCTGTTCATTAGGCGAAATGTGTCTCTTTAGGAACTGTGAAATTAAAATCCAGTTTGGTGTCTGAATGGATCTTAGATCTCGTTTGTGTGTGTTATCCTGGAATTGCAGTTTCTGAGACTTGGAAAAATGCAGGAGTAAAGCAGAAAAGGATTGTTCCTCTTTCTCATAGGATTGCAATTTTAGGCTTAACCTGCATTGGTTTGTTCCATTAATTACGTAAAAGTCAGGGAGGAGGAAGCAGAATTGCTGTGTCTGGTATGTAGAATATTGCATTGAGCAACATTTAACATATTTTGATAGCAAATGCATTCAGAGTATTTCTTGTTCCTTTATCTGTTCCTTGCCAATTCAAGAAATGTGTTTTATTTCAGAAGGCTGTCATTGCATTGCATCTGATAGATAAGTTCCTCTCTTCTGGTTTTAATTGTTGGCCCTGACTCCTTGGTTGATTGGTACTAGGGAACTGTGGTCTGAACTCCATTGGAATAATAACTTTTAATATAACTTCCCTTACTTGCATTTTTGTACTGTTTCAGTCATTGTACAATGGACGCATTCAGTTCATGAGTGGTATCTTAGTAGTGAAACCATTTCACACAGGTTTATAGTAGTGAAACCATTTATAGGTGGAGTCTTAGTAGTGAAACCATTTCACACAGACTTAATCTTGCTAGAGTAGAGCCATTGAATCAGTTATATTTACTTACATGTTGATTCACCATTCAACAGTTAATTCACTAGGTCTACTTGTGTTTGGGTTAGCCAACAAAATTCCAGACACACTGTTTCACATACTTGTATGATGTGTGACTATTTGTCAGTCCTTCAGTGTTCCACTTGATTCCCTGGGATTGTGGACACAGCCATTGTGTATTCCTCATTTGACACTGAGAAGGCACATAGATGGAGACACAGTGGGTTGTACAGTGTTAGTATTCAGCTAAAGACTGGTGTAGTGTAGTGCTTGTCAGGCTATCAGATGTGGGAGACCAGCAGTTTTGTTCCAGATGTGCCACAGAATGGCACTAAATTTGTGCCCATTGTTTATTTCTTTCCTGAACTGCATCTGCATCTGTACTGCAGAAATAAGGCAGTCTCACGTTGACTGCCATGGCTCAATGTATGGAGTCCTGGGATCTGTAGTTTTGTGAGCTATTTAGCATTCAGTTAAAAAGCTCAGGCTACAACAGACAACAGATCCTAGGATTTCATAGCATTGAGCCATGGCAGATAAAGCAGTGTCAAACTGCATTATTTCAGGATTCTGGCTAGTTTCCCATCTTGTCTGGACTATCAAATTAAGTTGAATGGGAGTAGTGTTTATGCCAGGCCTCCTTGTCCATACTTGATTTCATTCAGGACAGCTATCTGAATTGGAACCCAAGTGCCATGTCCCCCACTATGGGAGCAAGTCTTAGATGGGTTCCCTCTCTCTGTGTCTCCTGCTACGATTCAGCATTTTTCTGCTGTAGCCATGGATAGTGGCATGGCTATTTTTCTTTTGCCATAATTTTCAATGACAAAGGTTGTGTAGCTAGCATATCAATTAAAAAATATAATAATAATTAAGAAGAAAACTGGGAACTCTTGCTTGGTAAATTGTGTGATTGTCATTTCTCATATTCCTCCAAGTGACTTTGCAGGTAGCGCTCATAGTGAGTAGTAGGAGTGAGAATTATACAACCCTCTAGATCAGGGGTAGGCAACCTTTTTGATCTGGGGGCCGGGTTGCTGTCCCTCAGACAATTGGGGGGCCGAAGCACCATAAATAAATAAATAAATAAATATTTTTTAAAAAAAATTAAAAAATATGCATGGACACTCTCTCAGCCCTAGAAAAGCTATGATTGCAAAAACCCTGTAGAGATTTTGCCAAGAAAACCCCAAGAACAAGTAATAACAACAAAAATCAATATCATCATGGTGGGTGGTGGCAGTGGGGGGGGTGGCAGGACCGGCCTGGGGCCAGTCTAAAGGCCTCAGAGGGCCGCATCTGCCCCCCCCCCCCCCCCCCCCCCCCCCCCCGGGCCTTGGATTGCCTACCCCTGCTCTAGATGTTACTGGATGGGTGCAATGGAATAACTGATAAAGAATAATAGAATGCTGGAGTTGGAAGTGACCTGAAGGACCATCTAATCCAACTCCCAGCTATAGAGGACTACGCAGCTACAGCATTCCTGAAAGATGCTCACCCAACTTCTTTTTAAAGACCTCCAAAGAAGGAATTACCACCGTCAGTGGCAGTCCATTCCATTGTTCAACAGCTCTTATAGTCAGGAGGTTCTTCCTAATGAAAAGGCGGATTCTCTTTTCTTATAATTTTAGTTGCTGAAAGAATAGAAAGCGGGTTGGCTCCATCTTGGGAGGCAGCTCTCATGACCCGTCTCACTTTTTTGTTCTCCATGATAAACATACTCAGCTCCTGAAACCAATAGGACTTGGTTACCAGACCTTTGATCATCTTGATTGTCCTTCTCTGGACTTGTTCCGCCTTGACAATACCCTTCAACTGTGATGTCCAGAACCAAACCAGGGATATGATCATCAGTGCAACCTTTCATAGTGGTGATATGTGACACCATGGTGAGTTAATAGCAGCATTTGTGAGTTAAAAGTGAACTGGCTCTCAGTTTTAGGATTGATGGGCATCACAGTTAGTGCCATGGAAAAGGGACCACATGGGGTATTTTGTGAATCCATTGCAGGATATAGAACCATGCAAGTATGAGTTGGGGATGTCTCCCACAGGGGAGAACAAATAATTTTCTTCCTACTTCCAGATGCTTTACAAACTAAGCCTTTTAGGATGGGCTGGATGCTAAGCCAAGATGCTAGATGCTAAAAACTAAGCCTTTTAGGATTAAATAGATCCTCTCCCCCCACTTCCCTATGCATCATTAGAAGGGTGGGTGGGGAGCTAAGCAAGAATTGGAGAGGCTGTAGCTTTCCAAGATGAGATTGGCTTCCCTTCCTCAATGTTGTGGAGGAGGACAACTGGACCACCTCTGTTCTAATAGCCTCATGTACTGCCAGAAATGCCAACAATGATTTGGACATGGCCAGTACTTCTGGCTTTGAAAAACTCTTTATTTCTTGATAAGCAACAGTCCAAGGACCCCATGCAAGGTTCTGTTTTCCAGTGCAAGATCCTATTTAAAAAGTAATGTGCTGCTTCTGAAGGCTTCTAAAAGGCAAAATTTGCAATTTGGGGGCCCAGAAAAGATGACAGTCTAGGGAATTTGGAAAGACTGAGAACCACCAACAGCAGGGAGAGACCCTAGAGTCACATTTACTGAGGGTCTGTATGATCATACTAGAGAGCCATAGTGATTTGAGAATTGTACTAGGACTGTAGGAGACCAGTGTTTGAACCACAACTCAGCCATGGGAAACTACTGGGTGACCTCATGCAAGTGACTCTAAACCCCCCCCCCCCCCTAAATAAACCTTGCCAAGAAAACCTTATGGTACCCATAAGTCATTCTACTTGAAAGCACATAACAGTGATTATGGAAACATATAGACTGATTTCTACTTACTTGAAGGTGTACAGATTTCCCCCCACCCCAAGTCTCTTTGCAAAAAGCAGATTGGTGGTTCTCTGGACACAGACAAGAGTAATTTCAACTACCTATATTAGCATTTATATTGTGCAGAATAATTTATACTGTATCTGAGTCACCCTCTTCCATACCTGTTTGTCTGTTGGGTGCATTTGGGTCATGCTTCCAGCTCCGTTAAGAGTTTCAGCAACAGAAATGGACTCAACCTTGGTTTCATTACTACATCTGGAGGCTCATTCTCAAACCCTGCAGGGTTGTCTGTTCTAGCCATTTGTGAAACACCTGGAAGATGTCTCTTCCCTGCCCCTATGCCTTTTTTCTGGGATGTAAGGAGAATGAATATCCTATTCCCTTCTGAGTTAATGTTGTCATTGCTGCTAATGAGGCAGAAAATCTGAAATCAGGTTCCTCTGCTTAGTCTGGGGGGTTGCAGACTGCCAAAAATAGTGTGAATTCTGTCCACTTTTAGGGTTAGGGTTAAGGTTAGGGAATCATGGGAACTGAATTTTATTGTGGCACTAGAGTTCTCTGACAAAGAAGGTTCAATGTCTCAGAAAAATAACAATTCCCATGATTCCCTAGCACTAACCCTAACCCTAAAAGTGGACTGAATTCACACTATTTTTGACAGTCTGCAACCCCCCTAAGTTCTGTGGGCAAACTCTCTTTTGGAAGTTTTTTGGTGGGTTTTTTCGGGCTGTGTGGCCATGCTCTAGAAGAGTTTCTTTCT